>CANXYC011848798.1:0-12778 GCA_948193065.1 Aleurites moluccanus
TCTATATTGAGTTATATATATATATATATATATATATATATATATATATATATATATATATATATATATATATATATATATATATATTAGATTTTTAATTTTTGGAGAAAATAAGAAGGAAAATAAATAATTTGTTGAATTAAAATTTTATTAATCTTTCAAATTTATAAAATGATAATCAAATAAGTAGTTTTAATATTTAAAATTATTTATAAAAATTTAATTTTTGCGATGGATTAAAATTTGAAAAGACTAATTAAAGAAATTAAATCTAATTATCTATGAATAATATATACATTTTCAAGTAACTCAGAGATACAAATATACCACTAAATTACAAGCAGAATATAATCTAAAAACAGAAAAAAAAAAAAAATCAACTATTAAATATTACAAATTTGTTCTTTAATTAACAAAGGAAAGGTTTACCTTCTTTTTCCCCTATATAATAAAGAAAAATGAAAAGATCACCTTGTTGAATATTTTGCTTTTATTATTATTTTTTTTCCTATCATTAAAATTGTGATGTGTCAAAGCACTTTGTTGGTCCAGTGAAAGGTATAAGAGATAAAAATCATGATGTAGAGAGAGATAAAAATATCAATATAATTATTTTATTAGAGTTATAAATATAATATTAGTTTATTATTTTATTTTTTTATATATATATGAATATGAATATAATTTTAATTAAAATAAAATTAATTATAAGTTTTGAATGTAATTAAGCTTATATAAAAGTTTTGGATATATGGTGTCAATGAAATGCTGTACATATGCTTTGAGCTATGCAATTTAGGGTTCAATTCCATGGGCCATTGATGGTATGAAGGCTCCAATTGGACCATAATGGGTAGATGGCAATTAAAAATGAATCCATTTTTATATAATGAGAAATTCTTATTTTAAATTACACTCATTATTTTTTGCATTTTTTTAACAAAAGAATATCAATTGTATCAATATATGAAAACAGACATTATATGGGAACATTCACAGAGTCCCTAATCCAAGCAACCTGCAGGTAATGAAGATTAGAAGAAAAAGAAAAATTAAATTCTTTTTTTTCTAGATTATGTACTATCCTGTAACACTACAAGAAAATTGATAAATACTGATGGAATTTATCCATGAAATAAATTTTATATGTATTTACCAACGAAATACCAATAAAATAAAAAAAATTAATTAATTGATGATTACCAATAGAGTACTAAAGAAATACCGATAAAAATTTACCAGCGAAAAGGCAGGTTGAAAAACATCTTGAGCAGCAACAATAATATTCTTGACTGGCGTGTTTGGTAAATTTATTATTAGTTTTTAATATATTTAATAATTATTAAAGATAAATATTAATATTTATTTTTTATTTAAATATTATTTTAAAAATATGATATAATCTTTTAATTTAAATAGGTAAGAGTTTTTTAAAAAAACTCTAAATTGGAGATTTTATAAATAGTTGTTATTTGACTACCTAATAGCTAACAATTATCACTAACCAAACGAATTTGATACAACTATTGAAAATAAAAATGTTAACAGTTGCATCAAAAATTTTTATTAAACACCCATTTAATCTCTTTTCACTTTTATAATTCTCTCATAATCTATATTTCTTAATAATTATCTTTATTTTTAACTTTTTTTTTAATAAAAATATTATTGTAATATTAAGATAAAATGTAGTTGAATTATAAATGAGAGTATTAAATTAGGACATATTAACAAAAATTAAATATTTATTATGAGATGAAAGAAGTAAAAAATAAGTTATATAAAAGAAAATTTTTTATATAAATAATAACTAGTTGTATCTTATAACTATTCCATTTTCATTTTCTTTTATTGTGGGATTTTGAGCTGCTTAACTAACGTGTTTGCTTAATTAAATTCCTCAGATTAACAAGTCACCTGACTAAACTATTGTATGTTTAATCTAAATATAAGTTAAAGGATAGAATGATAATTTGAATAATTTATGATTTTATTTAAATTAAGTATAAGTAGAGCAATTGCTTAATTATATAATTTACTTTATTTATAAAAATAAAATAAAAAGTGGGTGTGTAACACTAATAAAAAAAAGGTTAATTATTATTTATTTCTTATAAAATGATCAAATACATTAAATTCTTTCTGACTTTTAAAAAATACATTAACTTTTTCTTGACGTATGTCACAATATACTATTAAAATTTTTTGTCTAATTTTATCATTAGTCATTCCTAAAATAATCAATAAAAACATTAAAAATATAAAAATATCATTATCTTTTATTTTTAATTAATTACATTTTATTTTTACTTTAAAAAAATTTTTTTTAGGGTTAAAAATGTATTTTCATATTTTTTGATAAATTTGTAAATAAAATTATTTTTTATTTTATTTTATAAAAAATTTGAAAATAAAAATATTTTTAGTTTTTATTTTCAAATTTGTTAAAAATATGAAAATGAATTTTTTATTTATATTAAAAAATTTAAGAAGAAATAATTTAATTTCTTCTTAAATTATTTTTTAAAATAAAAATAACAAATAAAAAATAAAAAAAACATTTTTTAAAAATATATTTATTTATAAATTTATCATAAAATATGAAAATAAATTTTTAACCCTAAAAAATATTTTTAAAACAAAAATAAAATACAATTAATTAAAAATTAGACGGAAGGGGATATTGGTATAACGGAACATTCGTCACGAGAGAGTTAATGTATTTTTTAAAGATCAATGGAGACTTAATATATTGAATTATTATACAGGAGATAAATAGTAATTAATCCTAAAAGAAATATATTAATATATTAATTATACTTTTGAAAATATTATATTTCAAGGGCTTCTGAATTTTGATTTATAGTAATTTAGATAAAATTCAATTTTTTTTTTAGTATTAAGGAGAAAAATCGATTTTAAATTTATTTTTTAAGAGAATATATATTTACTGTTAGATTTTATCTCGGTGTGTAGATAAAATAAAAGTTTTTAGAATTTTCATTAGTTTATTGTAGGCATGATCATGGTTCAGTTTAAAATTAAAATTTAATCAAAATCATATCGGTCAAAATCAAAATCAAAATCGATGAAAATCGAAATCGTATTTAATTGAAATCAACTATAAAGTTTGATTCTGGTTCTAATAATTTTTAAATCGAAATTAAAACAATCAAACTGAAAAAAAAAAAAAAAAATTCAAATAATTTTAATAATTTTATCATACATAATTTTAATAATTTTTTCATATGTTATTCTTTTTAAGAAATTAGAAGTAATGTTATATTTAAATTTAATTAAAATTAATTGACATTATAAATAAATCATATACTTAATATATAATAATCATATTTATTAATCAAATTAATTTATAAATTAATTCTATATTAATTTTCCTCTAAATAAATTTATATGGTTAAAATTAAACATTCAAATGTATTATATCATTCGCTTTTATTTATTTATTTTTATTTTTATTAAAATATAGACTTATTCAAAATGTAAGTTAAACTATATATTTATTAAGTTCAGTTTAATAATTTTATAATTTTTTTCCTCAAAATTTTAACTTATAATCAATTATCTTTTAATAACTTAATCTCAATATCTCAATTAGCATCTCAATTTTTAATAAAATTATTTTTATTATCTCATTAATTATTTTAATTCTTATTCTTAATTCTTAATTATTCTAATTCTAATTCTTAATTATTTTATAATGACAAATAAAAATATAAAGATGAATAAAGGTCATAATTTATCTAATAAATTCACTAATTTTAATTATTTTCATGGAGATTGAGAATTTGCTATTGATATTAATGATAAGTTCAAACTTTTTTTTTCTCAAAATTAGTTTATATATTTTATTTAATAAATTCGAGACTAAACCATAATAAAATCATATCAACTCAAAACTTAAACTAAGATTTGAATTAAAATCGAAATCTTCTCGGAATGTTTATAAATCAAATTAAATTAAAATTATCTTTTACAATTTTAATTTCGATTCAGTTAATTTTAAAATTAAAATCGGTGATTCCGGAATCAAGTTCATGCTTAGTCTATTGTATATATTGAAAAGGATAACTATATATTAACCAATTACAGACATTAAAGTTTTTCGGGTTCTGAGTACAGAGAATGAGTGAGAGAGAAGAGAACACAACACATGATGAGGTCATGATAATGGAGATAGATAAATATAATAGAATAAAAGTAAGTCACGTGAGAGCTCAAAAATATATTTAGAGAAGAAGAAAGTAAAATTCACATGATGGCTTTAACTGGGAGAGGGAAACTTTCTGGTCCACCTGCTTGTCTACATATGTCTATTAGTCTTAGGACTTGTCAATTTCTATGGCAGACTGTACCGTTTAGGCCTTTTATTAGCTCTCTCTCTCTCTCCCTCTCTCTCTCTGCCATTTCTACATTCCTCATTCCATTGTTTCCATGCACAATAAACCCTAATCACCTGTCACGTCTTTGTGCCAAATAGAAAGAAAGAACAAATTTATTATTGTCTTGCTATTCAATATATATAATATATTAGTTGATTTTTCTTGGCTTCAAATATCATACATTGATATGCACATTTCATTTCTGTGCTTCTTTTTGGCATTTTAAACTAATTTTCAAAATGATAGAGACTAATCCTTCCAAGGATTCAATACAAAAATTGAATTCTGCTTACCTCAGAATTCATTTTCTTCTATTTTTTTATAAAAATAAATTCAAACTCAAAATTTTATTTCTCGTCCCGACGAATACATGAATGATAAAGATAGATTTTTATCGTCTCAGAAAAAAAAAAATATTAATTATAGAAAGAATTTTATTAATCTATTTAAATTTAATTTTTTATAAAAAAAATATTTTTGACTTATTTTAATTAAATGGTGTGACAATCAAACCAATAATTAAATGAGACATAAAAAAATTCAAATTCCATAGCTTTTACCCACAAGTGTAATGATACTAATCATACTGCAAATTCTTCTTGTCTTGTAGAGATTTGCTAGATATAAAAATAATGAAATACATGTAAATATTTGGTACTTGGAATATTGTTTATTTATTTGAATCATGTTTATATATATATATATATATTAAAGGCTTTTTGACCCAGTAATAATAGAATCTGTTACGTTTGCATTTGACTTGGCTTTTTAATATTATTATTATTATTATAAAAGAGAAGAGAAGTCATCCATCCCTAATTTCAAGGTGCATAGGAGTGAAAAAGCCTTTAGCAGCAGCCAGCAGCATGCATGAAAGAGAGAAACCAAGAAACTCTCTCTCTCTCTACCTTGTTTTGATATCAAAGAAAGAGATATATTAGCTGTGGCTGCTGACTTCTGCTTTCTACTGCTGCTGCCTCTCTGCTTAGCTGCAGCTAGAGAAAGAAAGAAAGACAGAGAAAATTCATATATAGTCATACAGTACAGAGAAGAGAAAAAGAGAGAGACAAAGCGTATTGCCGAGGAACAGACCGTGATCTTTTGAAAAGATATGCCTATATATATATATATATATATATATATATATATATATATATTATATTTTTCTCAGGGGGGTAAAAAACCTTTCATTGCAACTTCTTCTAATCAGTACTCTTAGCTTGTTATTCTTTTGTTTCAAAGCCATGCGAGATTGTACACTTACCTATATATATTGTGTATTTTCAATTGTATTTATAAAGGAGTTCTAACTATTAATCTTTTACATGCTTTAACACTACGTAGTAATACATTTTGATTGAACAAAAAAAAAGTGTCATTAGTTTCTACAATTACCTTTTCAGTTGATATGTTAGTCTTGACTTTGCACTCAATTGATCATATCGAAAATGTTATGTATGACAATTTGTGAAAATTGGAGTGTTATTGCACCTCAAAAAAATAAGATTGTGTTTGTATATTTTAGAAATAAAATTAATAAATATGAATATATTGAGATGTAACATTAATATGAGTACATTTAGATACATAAAAATTTTTAATAAATTATTTAAATTTTTATCACTTAAAATATAAATAATAGGCCTATCCATACTATCTCATAATTTTCCAAAAGTTGCATAGAAAAATTAATTAAAGATGAAAATTGGTGACATTATTATAATATAGTTTACATATGTAATATCCCAAATGCGTAACAAAGAATGAAAGAAACATAAGAACTCTCTAACCTATATTCATTGTAATTTTAAGATCAAACTTTCACTTCTACTTCTATTTTAGATCTCTTCGTTGGAGAACCCAAACTTTTTCTTTTCTCTTTCTCCTAATAAATATATCTCTCACACATATGCAAATTTCAGAAATTAATTACCTAAACAAGGCCTATCCTGTCAACATTTAACCTCTATGAAATCCTCCTAGATGTAGTTTTTTCATTTATTCAACCAACATGGTCCAATTGCATTTTGGGGTAATACCTCTTAATTTCAAATCCCCACATTCATAGATCATTGCACCAATTCCATGAAATATAACATCACAATAATAAATTATCACCTACAAAAAAGAAAAGAGAGAAAAATTCCCAATTTCCAACCAAAATACAAAATTCCATAACCCATTAACCCATCATTTTACATATATAGTAGCAAATTTCCAATGAAGTAATGCAAAAAAGAACAAAAAAAAAAAAAACCCAAAAATCTTTAGTGGGTTATTAGTTCTTCAATGGAAGGAACTCAAAAAACTGACAAGGAGTACTAAAGTTAGCATTCATGGCTGCTGCAACTGCTGATGATGTTCCAGTATCTTTATAATTAATATTTCCATTGTCATTGCCACCACCTCCACAACCGCTACTACGAAGAGGAAAGAGTTGAAGTGTTTGAGAATCCCCACATCCAATATTATCTTCTTCATTGATGACACCATTGCTAAAGTGGTTAATAAAGCCATGACCATTATTTTCACTGTAAGGGGCAATGCAAATATTAAGGTCATGGGTAGCTTTAATGAGTTTTGGGTCCATTGTTGTATCTGCTGTTGTTCTTGTTGGTTGTGATGCTAGTATTGTAGTAGTTGTTGCTGTAATATTACTAGTAGTAGTACTAGTAATAGTACTAGAGGCAGTGTTTATGAGGTGGGTGGGAGATGGACAAGATAATTGCATCATCTGCCACGTGGCATTCCTATCCATAAAATTCCTTTTTTGTTGTAATTCTACTTCATGATCAAATTGTATCCATCCATCTGGTGATGATGATGATCTACATTCTGCCACTACTCCAGCTTTTGCTTCCCTTTGTATTGAGATTGTTTCCTGAAATTTTAATAAATTCCCCACCCAAAACATTAATAAATTTATAATTCCATTTCCAACCGTTCTTTCTTGTTACATACCTATTTAAATTATCATTGACTAGATGCAATAAGAAGTTGATTTGTTTTAAGGTTAATATTGTATTTTTTATAAGATGGGTGCCCCTATTCTAAAAAAAGTTCATAAGGGTACCTAAATAATAAGGCCTAAATGCCACGAGACCATCATATATATGCACTAGACAATAAGTACAACACCCAAAAAGGAACCAACTAGCTTGATAACATAACAGCAGCCCCGACAGAAAGGAAGGAATGCAGCTTTTAAACCCTTTTCATTTCCTAACATACAAAGTTCTTTGTTGCTTATTCTTCTTCTTCTTCTTCTCTCAATATATAAAAATATAAATATATAATTAACTTTAGTTAATTCTAGATATATTTTATGCATATTATGCTATAAGAAAAGAAAAAGGAAGTGTAATGATAAGGTAATTATCAAAGCTTAATTGCTAATTGTGATGTTGTAATGATAAGGTAATTATCAAAGCTTAATTGCTAATTGTGATGTTCCTTTTTTGAAGGATTAAAAGTAAATTTGGTCTCCTATATATGAAGACTGAAGAGAAAGACAAAGGAAGATAAAAGATTAAACCTCTAGCAGTGTACTACAGTTTTGAGAGGGAGCCCAGTTATTTGTCTGTTCACCTTCATAACTTGTCCTATTTGTTCCTGTGGACAAAAAGAAAAATAAAAAGAATACAACTTTCTTTTAACATTTTTCTTTCTTTCTCTCTCTAAAAACAAAAACCAACAATTGGAATGCTAAAAGTAACCCATCAAAAACATCTCTAACTAACAACTAAATGCAATTCAAAAAGGGCCATACGTATCAAACATTTTTATCTTTTTCTCATCACCTGATTCTTTCCTTTCAAAAATTTCTCTGTCACGGTGTTGTTCTTGTTGTTGCTGCTGCTGCTGCTCATATTCAGTGCCTGCAGATTCCATTTGACGACGTCGTTTTTGCCTTTCCCTGGCCTTGTGGTTTTGAAACCAGTAGAACACATTCTTCCCTTCAATCTTACCATATCTTCGAAGTTGTGCAGTTATATGTTGAATTTGCTCAGCAGATGGAGTTCTTGTTCCTCGTCGATATAATTCTTCTAGGGTTCTTAACTGTTCTGGTGTTGGATTCCATCTTGAGCTAACTAAAACTGGTTGTGTATGGAAATCTCTTTTGCTTTGATAGGCCATACTCGCTGCAAAAACAAAACAGAATTATCAACAAATTTTTACTCAACAGCACTAAACTTGTTAGGTTGAGTTTATATCAGGTCGAAGTTTAAATAACCAAAAAAAAAAGTCATACAATGCATACCTAAATGTTGATTCAGTGAAAAGAAATCAGGGCCATGAGGACTCCGAAGTCTTGGAGGGCTAGAGTTCGAAATGTTATTGTTTGTAGAGGTTACCGGTGAAGTCCTTGGAATGAGAGGTCTAAGCTTTCTTACATTGAAAGAATCAGGCATGTTGAAATCACCACCATCATTGTAACCCATCATCCGCATTTTGATATGTAGTAGTAATTAAAAACTTAAACACAAAAGTGGGTTTTTTTTTTTGTATGATTGAGGATGAAAATGGGTTCTTGAACTAGATAAAAAAAAAACCAAAAAAAAAAAACAAGAAGAGGAGTAAATAAATTGGTTATGTTTATCTTGTCCTCAAAAAGGCTAAAAAAAATGGGTGTTGGATTGTACAAGAACAGGAACAGCATGCAAAATGAGGCGGGTATAGAAAAAAATGTAAGTGCCTAGCTTTATAAGAAAGGTAATAGATGTAGTTTATATATAGTATATATTGATGGTAATAAAGAGAGTTCTAATTCTGAAATGGTGTTGTTGTGTAGCAGTATCTGAGTTTTGAGGACTTTAAAAGAGATGGGGATTGATCACTCCACATATGCAAACGAGATAGATAGAGAAAGATAGTAGTGCATATGTGTTGGTTTATTATGGAACATCAAAAAGTGAGAGAACATGACATGAGGTTGACTAGGCACAAAGAGAGTGTTCATTTTTTTTAATGGAATGAAGTGGTACCACTTTTTAAGCTGTAGGTATATAAAAATTATATCTTTTGAAGGGAAGGAACTGTCTTGATTTCAACCTCTTATTTTCTGTAATGTAAGAAATAGAGTTAGATTTTCAGGGATAACACTTAGAAGAATGTGGGGATATATTCTTAAATTTGTTTAAAGAAGATATTTAACTTTGATAATTATCTGGTTATAACAATCCAATTCTCAAAATGTGTTTTATTAAAATGAGTTTTGAATAATAAATTTTGAAATAAGTTAGTGTTTGACATTTCTTACTATACAAGTAATTATAGGTAATAAAAAATTATTATATCAAAAATTATTTTTACAAAAATTATTTTTTGAAATTCACATAGTGTAAACGTTTTAAGAGTTTATTAATTCTAAATGAATATCAGGCTAATAAGCATTAAAATTTATTAAATTAAAAGAATATCAAAAATTGAAAAAAATAATTTTCATACAGAAAAATTATTTTAATTCAATTAAAAATTATCTCAATCATAAGGCTTACATTACTATATATTGGAAATAATTTTTAGAAAACTATAATTGTCTAATATGATAATTTATTTCGAAAATAAAATAAATTAAAAAAATTTACATAAATGAGAAAATAAAATAATACAAAGATAATGTCATGAATGACGCCCTAAAGTAAATTTTCTATTAAAAAAAAAAAAGAAACAAAAGTTACCAAAAATAATAAGAAAGTTTGAATTGCCAAAACAGAAATTTAAATAGAAGAATTTAACCAAAATACACGCTCGGTAGCAATGAGTTTGATCCGTTGCACTGTTTCTTATTGGATTATGTCCAAATTAAATTTAAAATTAAACATTTTCAGTGATTCATTTATTTGACTTCGACACTTTTACATAGTCAAACTGATTCATAAAATTCAGAAATTGAACATCTACATCAGAAATAAACTGAATTTTTGTATTTATAAAAAATTTAATTGAACCCTAAAATTTATTATTTATTTTTATTTTCAAACACTCAAATAAATTATTTTGAGTTAAAAATTTAAATATTAACTCCAACTAATGAGTTTTGAAGAGTAAAAATCTGTCCATAATAAATTTTTGATATTAATTATCTAATATCCAATTAATTTAAAACTACGTTTCATTTTGATTTTTTAAGTTCTCCTAAACACTCTATAAATTGGTTTTAAAAATACTGTGACTAACAAAAGAAATGTAAACACTCACCACTATTGACCACAAAACTGAAAAACAAAGTTGAAAGTGGTTGTGTAGAGATGTGAATGGAGAGATAGAGAGAGGACAAAAGGAGAAGCGTGGAATTCTGGGAGGAGGAGAAGATATTGGGAGTAGGGAAATGAAAAACGACGTGACGATGATGAGTGTTATCATAAGCCTCATCACACACTTTCTTTTACCCTCTCTGTTATTTCTTCTCTTCATGTCTCGTGCTTTTCACACTTATTCTCAATCCGAACTGCCCCTCTCCTCTCTTACCCTTTTCTTTGTCTACTCTTCTCTCCCATATCTGTTTTTACTGTACAGACTCTTTTTTTATTTCCCTTTTTACCCTTCTTGTTGCTTTTATTTTTATATTTATTTTTATTAAAATTTAAATTTATAATCTTATAAAATTTAATTCATAAATTAATACTCAATAAATTAATAATTTTTATAATTAAATTAATATTTAATTAATTAATATTTTTTTAATTAATAATATTTATGAGTTTTAATAATATTAATTTATAGAGATTTTACAGTATTAATATTGGAAATGGAAGATTTCAAAATTAGACATAGTAATTGTGATATCACCTAAAAGTGTAACATCATTTCTAGCTAGCATTACTAAACACCCATGTTTACACAATAAAAAATAAAACCATATATATATATGTGTGTGTAAGCCTCTTACATACATGGCCACACCTTGCAAACAAACACAACAACAAACATATATATATACTCACAGTACTTACCCTTATTGATATAATCCAAAATACTCTTGGTCATTATGATGGAATGATTCCATTCAAGTTGCTGTGATACCCCTTTTGTCCTATTTGGATTTTTCCTATTTATATAATTATTGCTTAATTATTATAAGTGCTACTTCTTTCCATATAAGATCTAATTAAACTCACTCAAAACTATTTTTTAGCATTTATGCCTATGTATCCCTACTTCAAAAATAATTTTTTATAGTTTTATATAGTAAAATCTCTATAAATTAAAAATATTGGTACTAATAAATTTTATTAATTAAAAAAAATTAATTAATTATTAAATTAATAATTTATTAATTTAAAAAGAGTATTTATAATTCAACAAATAATATTGAATAACTAAAAAAAAAATATGTTTTATCAATTTTATAATCAATTCAACATGAATTAAATAAATTTAAAAAAAATATATATGATAAATTAAATGTGAATTAATTAAAATAAAATACAAAAATATTATCAATTCAATATGAATTAAATAAATTAAATTGAAAAATATATGTAAATTGAATATAAATTAAATGAAGAAAAAAAATATGTGAGTATAATTATTTAAATTTAAAATAGTTTTTATATAGATCATTTTAAAAAATCTCTTATATATTTTATAGTTATAATGATTTTTCATTTAAAATGTGTTCAAAAATCAAACATGATAGATAATATGCATGAATTATTATTCGAGTGTAGTAAAAAAATATTTCATATGCATTCAATGTACATATTATGAAGTACAGTCATGAACTCCGAAATATGATTAATCCTATCAACCGTAAAATGAGAGTGAAAATACATGTGGTTACAAAAAATAAATAAATTACATGTGGTTACAAAAAATAAATAAATTATAACAATGAATTTCTGACAGATTTCACTTGAAGGTTAATCAATATATAATATCAAACACACTCAAATAAAATTAAAAATGAGAACACACTCAAAATATAAAAAATACTTTATAAGTTTTTATTGTAATTTGAGAGTTTAACCCCAGAACTTTTAGATATAATAAGAAAAATTAGAAATAAAATTCAATTATATTTAAATTTTAAGAAAAAACAAGTAACAATAGACTCATATTTTAATAAAATATCATAATCTATTATATATTATGTTGGTAAATTATTAATTATAAATTATTAATTTATAATGTAAATGGGACCAAGCAATTATATAAAGATTTTTTAAAAAATATTATCTTATTAATTTATCGAAATTATTAATTTAGTTTACTAGTCCAAGTCGGAATCGAAAAAAATTTATTATATAATAGAAGTTATTAATTTATCGAATATTAATTTATAGAAGTTTTACTATATGGCCCTTGTGACTTTATATATATATATATATATATATATATATATATATATATATATATATATATATATATATATA
>CANXYC011849162.1:0-11859 GCA_948193065.1 Aleurites moluccanus
CCCTTAGTTCAACCGAAACACCTCAAGCACCTCAATTGAGCAGCTTACCGGGCACTATTTTCAATCGGGTTTATTTTTCCATCAAAACTTCAAATAAATTAAATAACATCATTTTCAAGTCCTAATTTTCTTTTCTACCTTTAAATATCATGTTTATTTCCATAAAACTCGAAGGGGTGTGAAATGACCATTTTACCCCCAATTCATAAAATTTTGAGTTTTTCCCGATTTCTTCCTAACAACCTTTGATGCACTTTTACATGTGTAAAACTATCTAAAACATGCATATTCATTCAATTTAAACATAAACATGCATCATACTTATCAATTTAAGCAAAGAAGGAACCCCTTAGGTTTGCCTCTTAAAGCTTAAGTTCTAAGCCTTTAAATTGGGGTGTTACAGTACTTTCAGTGAATAGTAAAATTTTGACAGTCCAAGTTTCAGAACGACTCTGAAACTATTTTTATAAATTAATATTAATAAAAATATGATGTTTAAACATTCACTTTGAATTCCAATTCCCGACGAAATTTTCGGAATAAATTATTGAGCGAAAAAGGACCAAAAGTAAATTTTGGAAAATTGGAGGACCAAATGTAATTTGCCAATTTTGTCCTATTATATAAAGGTGAATTAGAATAATTTTTTACTGATTTCTTCTTCCTTTGCCTGTAGCCATTTTCTCTTCTTCTCAATTGATTTTCTTTGATGATTTGTGAAGGAAAAATGCTACAAATCATAAACTAAAACCATACAAATACTAATCTACCAAAATCAACCATAAAAATTCAAGAAAAATTGAAGAACAAAGAAGAGTGGATTTCGGCCATCTTAGGATTTTTGGGTAAGTTAATTATTTGTTTGATTTTATGGTTTAAACCATCTTAGGATTTTTGGGTAAGTTGATTATTTGTTTGATTTTATGGTTTAAATAGGTTGATTAGATGATAATAGGATTGGGTAAATGGTTTAATTGCATCAATTGATGCATTAAACAATTTTCCTGAATTTTCTAACCCTAAATTGAAGTTGTGAGTTTGGATTTTGTGTATATGGATTAGGATGTGTAAATTGGCTTTAGAATAACTTAATTGGGTATTAATCGATGTTTAATTGATGTTCGTTTCATTTTAGAAAATTCATTCGGTGAAAATCGCAGATTTTGGCCTAAATTGAGGATTTGAGGAATTGGGTAGCAAATCCATTGTGCTTAGTGATTTGGAGTGTTAGGTGAGTCTACTATGCATCAAATTACTTTCCCTAATTGATAAAATGAAATTTTAAATCCATTTGTGGAAATTGAATTATGGCCGAACCTTAAATTGTGTAATTTGCCTAGTTTTTATTCATATCGTTGATTTGTGTTTCCTTGTCTATTTGGTTTAATTGTTGAAGATTATTGAGTTGTGGTTATTGCTTATAAATTGCTTTCAATATGCTTGTTCATTGATTTTTGGGGCAAATGTCGATATTGCACCAAATTCATGCCTAAAAATCCGTAGGCCAACCATTTAAATACCATTGTCGTCAGCGACAATGGCATGCCAATGACGTCAACTTTTTGGCCGTAAATGACCAAAATATGTTTGTTTCCATTTTTGGTTGTTAGACCTTTGGTCATTGTTTAATTGATTATTATTGATGTCTTATTGACTTTATGCTCATTAATTTTATTCTAATGAGTTATTAATACTTGTCTTGCTATTGATTTTATTGATTGATTGAAATTGAGCCTATTGTGCTGGAGGATGCCCTTGTTGCATAATGGTATCCACTGATATGTTGTTCTTGATATTGATCCTAATACGTCATGATAGAGCTACCGATCGGACAGGGTAGTGGGAAAATACTGTCAGCCTTGTGCCCATTGTATTATTGGTACCTTAGCTAGGAAGGGTTATGATCCTGGCCATAAGACCTGATCAGTCTTATGTTACTGATATTGATATACTGAAGACCTATATGTTCACATATGGTCCATACGGATTACTAGAGATTGTATAATGTCATACAATCCATCCCTTTATTTGTTTTTCCTTATTTTTACTGATCATATGATATCTATATTAGCCTATTCTGGCAATTTCTTTCATTATGTTTTGTAATTGTTTATACTAAGCTTTTGATATAATTGGGCCTTCCGTTAACCTTATATTTATTGGCGAAGCATATAGATTCACTGAGTATCTTATATACTCACTCTTTGCTTGTTTACCCATTTTAGGAGAGGAGTAGATTTGCAGAATCCTTTCATCTATCATCCGAGGATTTTGCTTGCTGTCATTGATGTATATATACATTTTGTAGTCTAGTATTTTAATGTTCATTATCTAGCTGCTCCATAGGGTATGTATGGGTTAAATAGGATGTGAACAGTTGTATATATATGATGATGATATTTTATGAGATGTGATGATCATATGATAGGTTATATTAACTATTACAGCCAAAAGCACTAAATGACAGAATGAATTACAGAATGACAGAATCAATAGTAGTTATGTAAAATGGATAATTAATTGAGGATTATAGATTGTGCATGTGATACTAGATTCTACGGGTGCCGGTCGCCATTGGCATCTCCCGTGCCCTAGGACCATCGCGATCCAGAAACGGGTCGTGATAGAGGTGGTATCAGAGCCCTAGGTTACAAATATGAAAGCCTAAGATTACAGATGAATAGTGATTGAATTACAGTGGAATGGTGACTAAGTACAGAATGGGGTAGAATTAAGTATACCATGGAGCATAGAATTTCCTTTGACGTCTTTTGCTGTTATCGTCTGTTATATGTAATAATTCTACATTTTGTCATATTATGAGTATGGTTCTATTTTTCCTGACAAATTACAGAGATGTTCGACGATCAGGACAGAGATACTCGTGAGGTAGAGGTTGCCTCTAATGAGTCCTTAGTGAGGGAGATTTCAGTATCAGAGGGTCCATTTAGATCCTGACGAACTTCAGAGGGTATAAATAGGGGCGATGACCCCTGGAGAGTTGAGATGATGAGAGGACTGATGGAGTTACGTAGAGAGATGGCTGAAATGAGACGAGAGCTCCAATAAGTACCTCCACCACCCGCTCCAGCAGTAGTGCCTCCACCTGTGTTACTAGAGGCAGTTCTAGTGGCACCAACTCTTGTGCAGCCAATGGGGGCTCAGAGGGAGACAGTTGTACAGGGAGGCCGAGGAGTGATAGAGGAGGGTGGTGTATCGATGTTTAGCTTTCTGAAGCTAAACTTACCTGAGTTTAGAGGAGACAGAGGTACTGATCTTGTAGATTTCTTGGAGGAGGTGGAGAAGGTAGTAAGGAGACTACCTTGTTCAGAGTTGAGAGCTGTGGAGTTGGTTGGGCTGTTACTTAAGGGTAAGGCATGGACCTGATTCTCGAGGAGGATGGAGCCCAGGCTTTATGGTAAGCACCCACCTATATGGGCAGAGTTTAGATAGGGGCTTATTGATGAGTTTATTACTGAGGGGGTAAAGACCCGTAATCTGGTTAGATTTAAGCAGTTAGAGTAAGAAGACAGATCTTTTGAGGAGTATGTGGAGGAGTTCAGCAGGCTGAGTAGATATGCTACTCATATTGTACCTACAAAGGCTAATTTGATCAGTAGGTTTCAGAGGGGTCTTCATGCGGCATTACATAATGCTTTGTTGGCTACAGAGTTTACTTCTCTGACGATAGTGATTGATAAAGCTACACAGATGGAAGAGAAGTATAAGCTTGAGAGGGGAAAAAAGGACTAAAAGAGGAAAGGAGGTCCAAGATCTCACATTAGGAGGGGGAGAATAGCTCCCATCCTAGGTAGGCAAAGCCAGTGCCTCGATTTGAGCAGAGATCATCAACTAGTAGTCAGAGGAGGAGACTACAGAGTAAGGGACCGCTAGTAGTTCAGTCAGCACCTGCCTACTCACAGGGTTCTTCGAGACCAGTTACACAGGAACCCAACATTCCTATTTGTGGGTATTATGGTCAGAGATATGGAGGGGAGTGTTTGAGATAGACTGGTGCTTGTTTGAGGTGTGGCTAGCAGGGTCATTATGCTAATAGTTGTACATTGAGGGCTGATCAACAGCCATTTGTTACGGTTTCTAAGCCAGTGGGTAGAGGAGTCAGAGCATGGGCAGAGAGGCACCAGGCAGAGGATGAGGCAGTGGAAGACATGCTCCCAGTGGTAGTCGGGCTTCAGCTAGTAGGGGTCAGGGCAGAGTGTTTGCAGTCAACACCCAGGAGGCCTAGAGAATAGACAATATGGTTACAGGTACTATCTTGATTCAGAATGATATTGCAGATGCCTTATTTGATTCGGGTACTACTCACTCTTTTGTGTCACCACACTTTGCACCTAAATTGAATAAGGAAAGGATATTATTAGATGTGCCTCTGATGATTGCTACTCCTATGGGTATTGGTATTGATGTGGATTATTATTACCCTGACTACGTGATTGAGATTGATGATAACATCTTGCGTGCTGACTTGATTGAGTTGCCTGTATTAGAGTTAGATCTTATCTTGGGTATGGATTGCCTTACGAGGCACGAGCGGTTATATACTGTTATCGGAAGAAGGTCAAGTTTCAGCCTGAGGGGTAGCCTAAGTTTAAGTTTCAGGGTGATATACGAGAGTTTAGGGTTAACCTGATTTCTTCTATTCAGGCCAAGAGGATGATTGGGAAAGGCTGTTCAACCTATTTAGCACATGTGATAGATGTACAGAAGTCTTCTGTATAGTTAGATCAGATATCGGTAGTTCAGGAGTTTCTTGATGTGTTTCCTAAGGAGTTGCCAGGATTACCCCCTGATAGGGAGATTGAGTTTGAGATAGAAGTGTATGTAGGCACTGACCCTATATCTATTCCACCATACAAAATAGCTCTAGCTGAACTGAAAGAATTGAAGGTGTAGTTACAGGAGCTATTGGATAGAGGGTTTATCAGATCGAGCAGTTCTCCTTGGGGTGTACCGGTATTATTTGTAAGAAAGAAAGATGGATCTTTGAGGATGTGTATAGACTATAGGCAGCTGAACAAAGTGATAGTGAAGAACAAGTATCTATTGCCTCGGATATATGACTTGTTTAATCAGCTGCAAGGAGCCAGCCATTTTTCGAAGATTGATATGAGGTCCGGGTATCACCAGTTGAAGATTAGGTAGGGTGGTGTACCTAAGACTGCTTTTAGGACTCGATATGGGCATTACGAGTTTTTGGTGTTGCCATTCGGGTTGACCAATGCACCGGCTGCTTTCATGGATCTTATGAACAGGGTGTTCAGGTCATATTTGGATAAGTTTGTCATTGTGTTCATTGATGACATACTTATCTATTCTAGGAGTGAGTAGGAGCATGTGGAGCATCTGAGGATTATTTTGCAGACACTTTGGGAGCATCGGTTGTGTGCTAAGTTATCTACATGCCAGTTCTGGCTAACTGAAGTGTGTTTCCTTGGGCATGTGATATGCAAAGATGGTATTATGGTGGATCCTCAGAAGATAGAAGCGATTGCTAATTGGCCCCAGCCTACCAGTGTTACAGAGGTTTGCAGTTTTCTGGGTATGGCTAGATATTATAGGAGGTTTATGAAGGATTTCTCTCAGATTGCAGCTCCATTGACTAGATTGATGAGGAAACAGGAGTGGTATGTATGGACTGATGAGTGTGATCACAGTTTTCAGACCTTGAAATACTGCCTCACCAGTGCTCTAGTGTTGGCATTGATAGTGGAGGAGGAGAAATTTACAGTGTATTGTGATGCTTCACGGATTGGTCTGAGATGTGTACTGATGCAGATTGGTAGGGTAATTGCTTATGCTTCTCGTCAGTTAAAGAAGCATGAAGCAAATTATCCGACACATGATTTAGAGATGGTAGCGGTGATAGTTGCCTTAAATATTTGGAGACACTACTTGTATGGATCGAAATGTGAGATATATACTGATCATAAAATTCTACAGTATATATTTTAGAAGAAGGATCTGAATCTTAGGCAGTGCAGATGGGTGGAGCTACTAAAGGATTATGACTGCGAGATTCTTTATCACCCGTGTTAGGCCAATGTAGTGGCTGATGCATTGAGTAGGAAATCAATGGGTAGTCTAGCTCATATTGTGATTGGCAGGAGGCCCTTGATCCGAGAAATGAGGGAATTGACAGATTTGGGAGTGGAGTTGGAGTTGGGATCCCAAGATCGGAACCAAGCTCTGATAGACCAATTTCGGGTGAAGTCACTGTTACTTGATGATATTAAAGTGGCTCAGGACAGGGATCCTTATCTATTGAAACTCATAGGAGAGGTACAGAATGGGAGGATGACAGAGTTTGCAGTAGAGGATGGGGTACTAAAGTGTGGGAAGCGTATATGTGTACCAAATTTTGATGGGTTACGTGATCGAATTATGAGAGAGGCTCACTATTCAACATGCAGTGTACATCCAGGGATTTCTAAGATGTACAATGACTTGAGAGATGTGTATTGGTGGCCTAATATGAAGAGAGATATGGCTCAGTTTGTGTCTAAATGCTTAGCCCGTCAGCAGGTTAAGTTTGAGCATCAGAAGCTATTAGGGCTACTTCAGGAGATAGAGTTGCCGGAGTGGAAATGGGAGCAAGCTACTATGGATTTTGTAATGGGTCTACTGAGGACTATCAGGGGTTATGACTCTATATGGGTGATTGTAGACCGTTTGACGAAGTCTGCTCATTTTCTAGAGGTTAAGACCAGTTATACGGCAGCTCAGTATACACAGTTGTATGTGGATAAGATTGTGCGACTTCATGAAGTTCCTTTGATGATCATATTAGATAGGGGTATACAGTTTACTTCACAGTTCTGATAGAAGTTTCAGGAGGCTATGGGTACCCAGTTATGGTTTAGTATTGCTTTCCATCCGCAGACTGATGGGCAGTCGAAGAGGACAATCCAGACTTTGGAGGATGTGCTCAGATTGTGTGTTATGGATTTCAAAGGTAACTGGGATTACTATCTGCCATTGATTGAGTTGTCCTATAAAAACAACTACCACTCTTTTATTGGAATGGCTCCATTTGAAGCACTATATGGTAGAAAATGTAGATCTTCAGTGTGTTGGGTGGAGCCGGGAGAGAAGCAGCTAGAGGGGCCAGAGTTGATTAGAGAGACTATGGAAAAGGTTCCTATGATTAGAGATCGGATGAGGACTGCCTTCAGTAGGTAGAAGAGTTATGCTAATCCGAAAAGGAATGATGTACATTTTGCAATTGTTGATCATGTCTTCCTTAAGGTCTCACTGATGAGGGGTGTTGTGAGATTTGGGAAGAGGGGTAAGTTATCACCAAGGTTTATAGGCGCATTTGAGATTCTTGAGAAGATTGGTAATGTGGCCTATAGATTAGCTCTTCCACCTAGCATGAGTCACATACATCCAGTTTTCCATATCTCTATGCTGCAAAAGTATGTGTCTGACCCATCTCATATATTGGAGGTTCAGGATGTGGATCTCAGTGATGACTTGTCATATGAGGAGCTTCCAGTGGAGATAGTTGATCGACAGGTCAGACAGTTACAGAATAAGGAGACCCCGATGGTTAAAGTGCTTTGGAGGAACCAGTCTATGAAGGAGTGCACTTGGGAGAGTGAGCAGGAGATGAGGAGCAGATATCCATTCCTGTTCTAGCTGTGAGGTATGTATTTATTTAAATTAGAGGATGAATTTAATTGTAGGGAGGAAGAATGTAATACCCTATATAAATGCATAACAGGTTTTAGTAAATAAAGTTCTCAGTATATAGATTAAAATCATCGAAATGACCAATAATAATTTTAAAAACTCAGTTAAAGCGAAAATGGAAAAAAATTTCGAAAATCATTGGTACCGATATCACTGCTGTAAAAATAGCGGTACGGTCGACAGATGAATTTTTGAATTTGGATTGAGGGTTAATGATAAGGTATATTCATGTGTGAATATAGTAAAAAGAAATATGAGAAAATATTAAAGAACACTGCTAAAAGGAGTAAAAGGGTACTTTCGGGGAATAGTAAAAATTTGACAGTCCGAGTTTTAGAACGATTCTGAAACTATTTTTATTAATTAATAATAATAAAAATATGATGTTTAAACATTAACTTTGAATTCCAATTCCCGACGGAATTTTCGAAATAAATTACTGAGCGAAAAAGGACCAAAAGTAAATTTCAGAAAATTGGAGGACCAAAGTGTAATTTGCTAATTTTGTCCTACTATATAAAGGTGACTTAGAATAATTTTTGGCTGATTTCTTCTTCCTTTTCCCGTACCCATTTTATCTTCTTCTCAATTGATTTTCTTTGATGATTTGTAAAGGAAAAGTGTTACAAATCATAAACTAAAACCATACAAACACTAATCTACCAAAATCAACCATAAAAATTCAAGAAAATTAAAGAACAAAGAAGAGTGGATTTCGGCCATCCTAGGGTTTTTGGGTAAGTTGATTATTTGTTTGATTTTATGGTTTAAATAGGCTGATTAGATGATAATAGGATTGGGTAAGTGGTTTAATTACATCAATTGATGCATTAAACAATTTTCCTGAATTTTCTAACTCTAAATTGAAGTTGTGAGTTTGGATTTTATGTATATGGATTAGGATGTGTAAATTGGATTTAGAATAAGTTAATTGGGTATTAATCGATGTTTAATTGATGTTCGTTTCATTGTAGAAAATTCGTTCAGAGAAAATCGCCGATTTTGGCCTAAACCGAGGATTTGAGGAATTAGGTAGCAAATCCATTGTGCTTGGTGATTTGGAGTGTTAGGTGCATCTACTATGCATCAAATTTCTTGCCCTAATTGATAAAATAAAATTTGGAATCCATTTGTGGAAATTGAATTATGGTCGAACCCTAAATTGTGCAATTTGCCTAGTTTTTGTTCATTAGTTGACTTGTGTTTCCTTGTCTATTTGGTTCAGTCATTAAAGATTATTGAGTTGTAGTTGTTGCCTATAAATTGCTTTCAATATGCTTGTTCATTAATATTTGGGGCAAATGTCGATATTGCACCAAATTCATGCCGAAAAATCCGTAGGTCAACCATTTGAATGCCACCGTCTTCAGCGACAATGGCATGCCAATTGCGTCAACTTTTTGGCCGCAAATGACCAAAATATGTTTGTTCCCATTTTTGGTTGTTAGACCTTTGGTCATTGTTTAATTGATTATTATTGATGTCTTATTGACTTTATGCTCATTACTTTGATTCTAATGAGTTATTGATACTTGTCTTGCTATCGATTCTATTGATTCTATTGATTGATTGAAATTGAGCCTATTGAGCTGGAGGATGCCCTTGTTGCATAATGGTATCTACTGATATGTTGTTCTTTATATTGATCCTAATACGTCATGACAGAGCTACCGATCTGACAGGGTAGTGGGAAAATACTGTCGGCCTTGTGCACATTGTATTATTGGTACCCTAGCGAGGACGGGTTATGGTCCTTGCTATAAGACCTGATCAGTCTTATGTTACTGATATTGATATACTGGAGACCTATATGTTCACATATGGTCCATACAGATTACTAGAGATTGTATAATGTCATACAATCCATCCCTTTATTTGTTTTTCCTTACTTTTACTGATCATATGATATCTATATTGGCCTATTCTGGCACTTTCTTTCATTATGTTCTTTAATTGTTTATACTGAGCTTTTGATATCATTGGTCCTTCCCTTAACCTTATATTTATTGGTGATGTGTATAGATTCATTAAGTATCTTATATACTCACTCTTTGCTTGTTTACCCATTTTAGGAGAGAAGAAGATTTGCAGAATCCTATCGTTTGTCATTCGAGGATTTTGCTTGCTATCATTGATGTATATATACATTTTGCAGTATGGTATTTTGATGTTCATTATCTAGCTGCTCTATGGGGTATGTATGGGTTAGCTAGAATGTGAATAGCTAGGATGTGAACAGTTGTATATATATGATGATGATATTTTATGAGATGTGATGATCATATGATAGGTTATATTAACTGTTATAGCCAATAGCACTAAATGACAGAATGAATTACAGAATGATAGAATGAATAGTAATTAAGTAAAATGGATAATTAATTGAGGACTATAGATTGTGCATGTGATACTGGGTTCTACAGGTGCCGGTCACCATTAACATCTCCTGTGACTTAGGACCGTCGCGATTCAGAAATAGGTCTTGACAAGGGTGGTATTAGAGCCCCACGTTACAAATATCAAAGCCTAGTATTACAAATAAATAGTGACTGAATTACAGTGGAATAATGACTAAGTATAGAATGGGG
This sequence comes from Aleurites moluccanus, assembly GCA_948193065.1. NCBI lineage: Eukaryota > Viridiplantae > Streptophyta > Magnoliopsida > Malpighiales > Euphorbiaceae > Aleurites > Aleurites moluccanus. Next base: position 10,302 of record CANXYC011849162.1, read on the forward strand.
TAGAATTAAGTATACCATGGAGCATAGGATTTCCTCTGACGTCTTTTGCTGTTATCATCTATTATATGTAATAATTCTCTATTTTGTCATATTCTGAGTATGGTTTTGTTTTTTTTGATAGATTACAGAGATGTCTGATGATCAGGACAGAGATACCTGCGAGGCAGAGGTCGCCTCTAATGAGTCTTTAGTGGGGGAGATTTTAGTATCGGAGGGTCCATCTAGATCCCGGTGGACTTCAGAGGATACAGATAGGGGCGATGACCCCTGGAGAGTGGAGATGATGAGAGGACTGATAGAGTTACGTAGAGAGATGGCTAATATGAGACGGGAGCATTAGCAGGTACCTCCACCACCCGCTCCAGCAGTAGTGCCTCCACCTGTGGTACCAGAGGCAGTTCCAGTGGCACCGGCTCCTGTGCAGCCAGTGGGGGCTCAGAGGGAGCCAGCTGTACAGGAAGGCCGAGGAGTGATAGAAGAGGGTGGTGTATCGATGTTTAGAAGAGGGAGCCAGCTGTACAGGGAGGTCGAGGAGTGATAGAGAAGGGTGGTGTATCGATGTTTAGCTTTCTGAAGCTAAACATCGATACACCACCCTCCTCAATCACTCTACGGCCTCCCTGTACAGCTGGCTGCCTCTGAGCCCCCACTGGATGCACAGGAGCCGGTGCCACTGGAACTGCCTCTGGTACCACAGGTGGAGGCACTACTGCTGGAGCGGGTGGTGGAGGTACCTGCTAATGCTCCCGTCTCATATCATCCATCTCTCTACGTAACTCCATCAGTCCTCTCATCATGTCCACTCTTCAGGGGTCATCGCCCCTCTCTGTATCCTCTAAAGTCCGTTGGGATCTAGACAGACCCTCTGAAACTGTAATCTCCCTCACCAAGGACTCATTAGAGGCAACCTCTGCCTCACGGGTATCTCTGTCTATAACACCCCAGTTTAAAAGCTTAGGACTTAAGCTTTAAAAGGGCTAAGCCAGAGGGTTTTGCATTTGTTTATATGATTTGTAATATGCATGTTATTGCTTAAATTGTATAAATATGCATGTTTTAGAAAGTTTTACACATGTAAAAGTGCTTTAAAGGCTGTTAGGAAGAAATCGAGAAAAACTCAATTTTTGGTGAACTAGGGGTAAAATGGTCATTTCACACCCCTTCGAGTTTTATGGAAATAAACATGATATTTGAAGGTAGAAAAGAAAATTAGGACATGAAAATGATGTTATTTAATTTGTTTGAAGTTTTGTTGGAGAAATAAACCCGATTGAAAATAATGCCCGGAAAGCTGCTCAATTGAGGTGTTTCGGTTGAACTAAGGGCAATATAGTCTTTTCCTTTGAGATATGGAATTATATGGTGTATGCAATCCTATGGTAACATTTTAGGCTTGATTAAATCTAACCATTAGATCAAATGATGAAGAAATGGATGGTTAGATGAATAGGTTTCACAATACCTATCATAAGCTCAATGTATAGGATTACTAGCTTTGGTTATTGATTTGGTGTATCAAATGTATGTAAAAGCCATCTTTGTTGACTTTGATTAACCA
>CANXYC011849524.1:0-14015 GCA_948193065.1 Aleurites moluccanus
AACTCGAAGGGGTGCAAAATGACTATTTTGCTCCCAGTTCACAAAATTTCAAGATTCTTCCAATTTCTTCCTAACAGCCTTTGATGTACTTTTACATGTGTAAAACCATCTAAAACATTCATATTCATTCAATTTAAGCAAGATCATGCATCATACATAACATATAAATAAATGAAAAACCCTTAGGTTTGCCCCTTTAATCTTATGTGCTAAGCCTTTAAGCTAGGGTGTTACAATGTTATTACCTAAACTATCCTTAGTCATCTAATCAACAAAATGGGGTATTATTGTTTTCGCAAAGACTAGCACATATGTATACTATTTGATTGGATCAAATCATATGATCTCAGATAGAGATGACAACATTGGTGATGTCTAAATATAGCATGTGATTGCTTACTAAGGGTAGTAAGTACATTAGAGTGATAGCCTGAGATTATCATTTGGAATTCTAAACAATGTTAATGATACATCTTATCATAGCAATATGCAAATGTCCTTTGACTTGAGATACTTAAGAGTGATCTAGAGTGTTGAGGCTATACTTTGATTATGTACCTTATTCTTTCTGTTAGGTTTTACTCGTAGGGTAGACATTGAGTATAGTTCGAGGCACTCGTAGATATTGAAATAGTCAATAAAGGAATTCATAACTCATATTAGAAGGAGTGTTTACCTAATGCCTCTTGTATGAGATCATTACTGAAAATCTTTGGCCAAAGTGGACTGTATTTAGAGATGGTCTCTAAGGGAGTCAGTTTATGTAACAAGGCTTGGAGATAAGAAACTAACATTTGGGCTAAATGTAGTGTAGCCAGCTTAGTGGGAGTTAACACAAAGTTTATACGTTGAACCGAATGAAGTAAATGTGAATGAAGGGACTAGTAGCACAATATTGTCTATGTAGGGGTTCTGTATTTAACCACAAGTACTTTCTAATTATTTGGGGCTCCTGATGTGTGGTCTACTCAAGTTATAAAGAATTAATTATGGATTAAAAGAGTTTAATTCATAAAATCTTTGTTGGATAAAAATTACCATTCATAGAACTTTTCTACTTTGGAAGTAGGATTTTCACTTAAGACTTTCGTAATTTATTTAAGGAAATTATTAAGGAGTTAAGTTGTCATTTAATTAGAGAACTTATAAGGTCACACACATTGAAGTAATTAAAGAATAAATAAAAGAGATATTTAAGGAATAAATTTAATTGGATTAAATTTATGGACTTAAATAAGGTATTTTAATTAAGACTCAATTAGTCTTAATTAATTATGTACATAAGATGTTTTAATTAATGAACTAATGGATTAATTTAATTATGGACTTAATGAGAATTAAAGGTCTAACAAGCTTTTTAATTACATTAATGGCGTAATTATAATTAGGTGGTTAAGAAATGACTAATTGGATTAGGTCTATTCTAAGTCCGAATTTAATTTGAAAAAAGGCTACCTATAAAAGGAGACTTAACCAAGAATTAATTTGATTATCCCTTATTCTATTATTGGCCGCAAACTGTAGAATTACTAAAAAAAAAAAATATCGGTCAAGCTTGGAAGAAAAACATTTAAGTAAAAATTTCCTAGCGCAATGCAAAGGTGATTTTGTTCATCTATTTCCTTGATTGGTTTTATTTTTTAATCTTCGCATGGATACTTTAGAACTTTCCATATTTTTTGGATTGATTGTGGTTTACAACAACCCATCAAAAAGATTAAGAATTTCAAGAATTCAAATAAAGGTTTCAATAAAGGTAAAGATTTATGTCACACACTAACTCTAGTGGTACGATGGTCCTAGGGTAAGGATAGGCTTAAGGCCATCATAAACCCGTAGAACACCCATATCCTGAATCTCATACACAATACATATCCACATCATACATAGTTATCATTATAAATACTCATTTTTATGATTCATGCAATCACCATTCATACATTTGCATTCATCATCATATGAATTTCCTCTTGTTCCTTACCGACCAAAAGATACATCCCACATCAATAAGGAACAAAAGCAACCTAAATTGTAATAATTAGACATTAAAATAATATCATCCTCAACATCTAACTATGGAGCTTTAGAGTAAACTCCTCATACATACAAATACCATAATACAAACTAATGAATATATCTCAAAAGAATTACATAGAGTCTTATTGGAGGAATGAATCAAGAAGCTCTGTCTTCTAAATTAGCTCCCTCTCAAGCTACACTATCACCTGAAATCCACAGAAGATGAGTGAGCCTTCAACTCAATAAGATATAAACATGCAAAGCAAAGGTCAAGCCAATGAATATGGATATGGAAATATCATAAGGTTATGCTTACAAGAACATAAGTGCTTACATTCGAATAGCACTGTCAAATCATACGATAGAACTATCAGAGTGCATTAGTAGCCTTGCTATCTTATCACAACAAAGCGCATCAGTAGCCTTACTACCTTATCGCGAAACATATGTTTGTCCAGACATATGCCTAGAGCTTATGGTCCCCTCTAGGTGGAACATTGATAAAATGTCACGACCTATTTCCGGATCGCGACGGTCCTAGGATGCGGGAGATACCAATGGAGACCGGCACCCATAGAACCCAGTATCACATGCACAATCTATAACCATCAATTAATTATCCATTTTACTTAATTACCATTCATTCTGTCATTTGGTAATTATTTTTGTAATCTAGTGTGATTCGTTGTAATAACTGTCATCACATATCATATTAGCATTAAATATCATAAGTCATCATCAAATATACATGTACATGTTCATACTCTAACTATCCCATACATACCTCATGGAGCAGCTAGATTATGAACACTAAAAATACATAATTCAAAATATTTACATATATCAACAGTGAGCAGAAATTCGTTGGATGTCAGAAGATGGGATTTTGCAATCTACTCCACTCCATAAATGGGTAAACAACCAAAGAGTGAGTATATAAGATACTCAATGAATCTATATGCATATCCAATAAATATAATGGTAACAGATGGAACAATGATAACAATAGGTCAATGTGAACAATTTACAAAATCAGTAACAGAAGGTGACATAATAGTCAATAAATATATCATAGGCTTGGTGTAATATGGAAAGACAGATAAAGGGATGGACTATATGAAATCATATAGTCTCTAGTAGCAACAGTATGGACTATATATGAGCATACAATCTCCAGTAATATCCATATCAGTAAGCATAAGACCGATCAGGTCTTATGGCTAGGACCATAACCCTTCCCAGCTAGGGTATCAGTAACATAATGTGCACATCACCGACAGTATATTCCCACTACCCTGTCGGATTGGTAGCTCTGTCAAGCCACATTAGGATCAATATAAGAAAGGAACATATCAATGGACATCATTATGCAATAACGGTATCCTCCATATCAAGAAGCTCAATATCATTCAAATCAATTAGCAATAGAATCAATGGCATTGCAATATATGAAATACAATCAATGATAGGTGTTATGGTAAACAACAAAGGTATGGAATAAAGGTTGGTTCGACAAAGGAAATCGGTAGTCCAATTGGTAGGCCAATGTCATTGGCTACGATGGCATTCAAATGTAGGCCTATGGAATACAAAGCAATAGGCCAAGGCAAAAACAACTAGGCATTTTGTCAAACACTTGGAGGGCACAAAATAGCAAGCCAATAGGTTAGGGTTAGGTGCAAATTTGGCATGCCCAATTCAACCAACACAAGTTCACATTGGCAACAACACAATAGGATATAAATATACAAGATTAAAAAACATTAAAGGTATCAAAATAGCATAGGAATTCAAAAGAAAAACAAAGAAAATCAAAGGCAATGAATAGTATATTATGGTTCAGCCAAATTGAAGAATTTTCATATAGTTTCCAATCAACATTCCAATGACATAGGCATGTAATTTGATGCATATAAGACTCATCTAATTCTTCCAATTGCCTTGAAAAATTGATTTCCACCTAATTACTTCAAATGAGGCAAAATGCACAACTTATGCAAACTTGATTTTCTACAGCAAAACAACCATCAATTAGTTACCTAATGGTCTCCAATTAACATATTCTAAGATCAATTGATATTAACTAACACTAATTCATCAAGCTCATTCAAACAACTTCAAATAGGTTATGCAATTTACGGTTTTCTATCAAAATGCATCAATTGATGCAATCTAACCTAAAACTCATTTAATTCAACTAATAAATCATCTAAATAAACCATAAAATTAAACAAACTAATTCCTTACATCTAGTTGATGAAGTGGCCAAAATCTTTCAGGAATTATTCCTTGAATTCCTTTAGCTTTTCAAGCAAATTAATGGTGGGGAATGGAAGAACAAGCCTTAAACTCAACTTTTCTTTGAATTTCCTTAAGAAATTTAGTGAGAAATGAAGAAGAATGGAGGAAGAAGAAGAAGGAAGTGGTTTGGCCTAATGAAGGAAAGAAGACGAAGATAGAAAAAAAATGCTAAGGCAAGGCTTTTATACAAAAATCATATGGCAAATTATATTTTGGTCCTTAAGTTTCCAAGTAATTATACTTTGATCCTAACTTCTTCTGTAATTTATTCTGACAATTCTGTCAAGATTTAGATTTCGATGTGGGGAATCAAAAGGATTATTTTAATTTATACTTATTTATAAAAATAGTTTCAGAGTTATTCTAAAACCCAGACAAACTTATTTTCACTATTCACCTTAAAGTTTCATTTATTTACTGTTTTGCCATTGGTTACTTTTGCAGTGTTCCTAAATATTTTCACCTTTTTCTTTTTACCAAAATTACACTTGCATTTATGTGATCTTTTACCCCCTGGTCAAAATCAGAAATTCATCTATTGATCGGACAGCTAATTTCTCAATAGTGTTCCTGACACCGCCGATTTCCGGAAAAGTAATTAGTTCGCTTTCTAACTGTGTCTCTAAAATTATTTCTCATCATTTCAATGCCCTTAAACCATATAATGAGAATTAAATCATATATATGAGTTATGACTTTCTAGGGTATTACATTTTACCCCCTTCAAATAAATTCGTCTTCGAATTTAAATAAAATGCATACCTCATTGCTGGAACATGAATGGATATCTACCACTCATATCCTGTTCGCTCTCCTAAGTGCACTCCTCCATTGACTAGTTTCTCCAAAGCACTTTTACCATGGGGATCTCCTTATTCCGCAGCTGCCTGACTTGTCGATCAACTATCTCTATTGAATACTCCTCATACAACAAGTCGTTATTGAGTCCCACATCTTGTACCTTCAATATATGTGATAGATCAGACACATATTTCCGCAGCATCGAGATGTGAAAAACTGGATGTACATGGCTCATATTGTGTGGAAGAGCCAATCTATAGGCCACATTACCTATCTTCTCAAGAATCTCAAATGGGCCTATAAACCTTGGTGACAATTTTCTCCTTTTCCCAAATCTCATAATACCCCTCATCAGTGAGATCTTAAGGAAGACATGGTCACCAACTGCAAAATGTACATCTTTCCTCTTCAGATCGGCATAGCTCTTCTGCCTACTGAAAGTAGTCTTCATCCGATCTCTAATCATAGGAACCTTTTCCATCATTTCCCTGATCAACTCTGGCCCCTCTAGCTGCTTCTCTCCTAGCTCCACCCAACACACTGGAGATCTACATTTTCTACGATATAGTGCTTCAAATGGAGCCATACCAATAGAAGAGTGGAAACTGTTGTTATAAGAAAACTCTATCAATGGTAGATATTGATTCCAATTCCCTTTGAAATCTAGAATACACAATCTAAGCATATCCTTCAAAGTCTAGATTGTCCTCTCTGACTACCCATCAATTTGTGGATGGAAAGCAGTGCTGAACTGTAACTGAGTGCCCATAGCCTCCTGAAATTTCTACCAAAACTGGGAGGTGAACTGTGTAACTCGATTTGAAATGATTATGAAAGGTACTCCATGAAGTTGCACAATCTTATCCACGTACAACTATGCATACTGAGCTACCGTATAACTAGTCTTAACCTCCAGAAAATGAGTAAATTTCATCAACCGGTCTATAATAACCTATATGGAGTTATAACCCTTGGTAGTCCTCGGTAGACCCACTACAAAATCCATAGTAACCTACTCCCATTTCCATTTTGGCAACTCAATCTCCTGAAGCAACCCTAATGGCTTATAATGCTCAAACTTCACCTGCTGAGAGGCTAAGCATTTGGAAACAAATTGAGCCACATCACTCTTCATACCAGACCACCAATATACATCCCTCATATCATGGTACATCTTGGTAATCCTTGGATGTACACTATATTCTGAATAGTGAGCCTCTCTCATAATCCAATCCTATAGTCCATCCCAATCATGTACACATATACACTTCCCACACTTCAGTACTACATCCTCCACTGTAAACTCTATCATCTTATCATTCTGCACATCTCCCTTAAGCTTCAGTAAATAAGGATCCCTATCTTGAGCCACTTTAATATCATCAAACAACAATGACTTTACCCAAAATTGGGCTATCAGAGCCTGGTTCCGATCTTGGGATTCCAAATCGAACTCCACTCCTATATCTGCCAAATCCCTCATCTCTCGGATCAAGGGTCTCCTACCAACCATGATATGAGCTAGACTACCTATGGACTCCATGCTCAGTGCATCCACCACTATATTGGCTTTACCCGGGTGATAATGGATCTCACAGTCATAATCCTTAAGTAACTCCACCCATCTGCATTGTCGAAGATTTAGATCCTTCTGTTGAAATATATATTGTAAACTCTTATGTTCAGTATATATCTCATATTTAGACCCAAACAAGTAGTGCCTCCAAATCTTCAATGCAAAAACCACAACTGCCATCTCCAAATCATATGTCGGATAATTTTCTTCATGCTTCTTTAACTTATGAGAAGCATAAGCAATCACTCTCATGTTCTGCATCAGTACACACCCCAATCCTATCTGAGAAGCATCATAATACGCAGTAAATTTCTCCCCTTTTGATGGCAATGCTACTATTGGAGCACTTGTGAGGCAAGACTTCAAAGTCTGAAAACTGCATTCATACTCATCTGTCCACAGATAACGCTCCTATTTCGGCATCAGTCTAGTCAATGGAGCTGCAATCCTGGAGAAATCCTTCACAAACCTCCTGTAATACCCTGCCATACCCAGAAAACTACAAACCTCATAAACATTGGTAGGTTGGGGATAATACGCAACTGCTTCAATCTTCTGAGGATCCACCTTAATACCATCCTTGCATATCACATGCCTAAGGAAACAAACTTCGGTTAGCTAGAACTATCATTTAGATAGCTTAGCATACAGCTGATGCTCTCAAAGTTTCTACAATACAATCCTCAGATGTTCCATATGCTCCTCCTCACTCCTAGAATAGATAAGTATGTTATCAATAAATACAATGACAAACTTATCCAAAAATGACCTGAACACCCTGTTCATCAAATCCATAAAAGCAGTAGGTGCATTAGTCAACCAGAATGGCAATACCAAAAACTTATAGTGCCCATATCGGGTCCTGAAAGCAGTCTTAGTTACATCACCCTTCTTAATCTTCAACTGGTGATACCTAGACCTCAGATCAATCTTTGAAAAATGGCTAGCACCTTGCAGTTGATCAATCAAATCATCTATCTGTGGCAATGGATACTTGTTCTTCACTGTCACCTTATTCAGTTGCCTGTAATCTATACACATCCTCAAAGAGCCATCCTTTTTCTTTATAAACAATAATGGTGCACCCCAAGGAGAACTACTCGGTCTAATGAACCCTCTATCTAATAGCTCCTGTAACTACACCTTCAATTCCTTCAATTCAACTAGTGCCATTCTGTAGGTAGGAATGGATATAGGATCAGTGCCAGGATTGCCACCAGATAGGGAGATTGAGTTTGAGATTTCGGATCACGACGGTCTTAGGATGCGGCAAATGCCAATGGCGATCGGCACCCGTAGAACCCAGTATCACATGCACAATCTATAACCATCAATTAATTATCCATTTTACTTAATTACCATTCATTCTGTCATTTTGTAATTATTTATGTAATCTAGTGTGGTTGGCTGTAATAACTGTCATCACATATCATATTAGCATTAAATACCATAAGTCATCATCATATATACATATATATGTTCATACTCTAACTATCCCATACATATCCCATGGAGCAGCTAGATTATGAACACTAAAAATACATAATTCAAAATATTTACATATATCAACAGTGAGTAGAAATCCATTGGATGTCAAAAGATGGGATTCTGCATTCTACTCCTCTCCTGAAATGGGTAAACAAGCAAAGAGTGAGTAGATAAGATACTCAGTGAATCTATATGCATCACCAATAAATATAATGGTAACAGATGGAACAATGATAACAATAGGTCATTGTGAATAATTTACAGAATCAGTAACAAAAGGTGACATAATAGGCAATAAGTATATCATACACTCGGTATAATATGGAAAGTCAGATAAAGGGATGGACTATATGAAAACATAGAGTCTTCAGTAGTAACAGTATGGACTATATGCAAGCATACAGTCTCCAGTAATATCCATATCAGTAAGCATAAGACTAATTAGGTCTTATGGCCAGGACCATAACCCTTCCCAGCTAGGGTACCAGTAATACAATATGCACATTGCCGACAGTATATTCCTACTACCCTGTCTGATCGGTAGCTCTGTCAAGCCATATTAGGATCAATATAAGAAAAGAACATATCAATGGACACCATTATGCAACAATGGTATCCTCCATATCAATAAGCTCAATATCATTCAAATCAATTAGCAATAGAATCAATGGCATTGCAATATATGAAATACAATCAATGATAGGTGTTATGGTAAACAAAAAAGGTATGGAACAAAGGTTAGTTTGGAAAAGGAAATCGGTAGGCCAATTGGTATGCCAATATCGCTAGCGATGATGACATTCAAATGGTAGGCCTATAGAATACAAAGCAATAGGCCAAGGCAAAAACAACTAGGTATTTTGTCAAACACTTAGTGGGCACAAAATGGCAAGCCAATAGGTTAGGGCTAGGTGCAAATTTAGCATGCCCAATTCAACCAACACAAGTGCACATAGGCAACAACACAATAGGATACAACTATACAAGATTAAGCAACATTAAAGGTATCAAAATAGCATAGGAATTCAAAGGAAAAACAAAGAAAATCCAAAGCAATGAATATTACATTATGGTTCGGCCAAATTGAAGAATTTTCATATGGTTTCCAATCAACATTCCAATGACACAGACATGTAACTTGATGCATATAAGACTCACCTAATGCTTCTAATTGCCTTGGAAAATTGATTTCCACCTAATTGCTTCAAATGAGGCAAAATGCACAACTTGTGCAAACTTGATTTTCTACACCAAAACAACTATCAATTAGTTACCTAATGGCCTCCAATTAACATATTCTAAGATAAATTGACATTAACTAACACTAATTCATCAAGCTCATTCAAACAACTTCAAATAGGTTAGGCAATTTAGGGTTTTCTATCAAAATGCATCAATTGATGCACTAACCTAAAACCCATTCTATTCAACTCCTAAATCATCTAAATAAACCATAAAATTGAACAAACTAATTCCTTACCTCTAGGTGATGAAGTGGCCAAAATCTTTCAGGAATTATTCCATGAATTCCTTTAGTTTTTCAAGCAAATTAATGGTGGGGAATGGAAGAACAAGACTTAAACTCAACTTTTCTTTGAATTTCCTTAAGAAATTTTGTGAGAAATGAAGATGAATGGAGGAAGAAGAAGAAGGAAGTGGTTCGGCCTAATGAAGGAAAGAAGAAGAAGATAGAAAAAAAAATGCTAAGGCGTGGCTTTTATACAAAAATCATATGGCAAATTATATTTTGGTCCTTAAGTTTCCAATTAATTATACTTTGACCCCAACTTCCTCTGTAATTTATTCTGACAATTCGGTCAGGAGTTCAATGTGCGGAATCAAAAGACTTATTTTAATTTATACTTATTTATAAAAATAGTTTCAGAGTTATTCTGAAATCCAGACAGACTTATTTCCACTATTTACTTTAAAGTTTTATTTATTTATGGTTTTGCCATTGGTTACTTTTTCAGTGTTCCTAAATATTTTTCACATCTTTCTTTTTACCAAAATTACACTTGCATTTATGTGATCTTTTACCCCTGGTCAAAATACAAAATTTATCTGTTGACCAGACAACTAATTTCTCGGCAGTGTTCCTGACACCGCCGATTTCCGGAAAAGTAATTAGTTCGCTTTCTAACCGTGTCTCTAAAATTATTTACCATCATTTTAATGCCTTTAAACCACATATTGCGAATTAAATCATACATATAAGTTATGACTTTCTAGGGTATCACATAAAAACCATATCAGCTAGGTTCCCAAAGTGCACAACGGACCAATGAATTTACTCTCATTGGAAAGAGCGTTCTATACATATACATATCATGGGTCTTATAGCTTGGATTTCATAAAGAATCATATTGATCACAAGCCTGAAGCTCTCTATGTTCCCACATCATTCTTTAGCTTTACCAACTGAGGATCCTTATCTTACACTTCTTTTATCTGATTAATAAGTACTGGTTTAACTTGAAAATAAGCCAGAAGCACGCCCATATCTGACAGATCCAATCTAATCTCCATATCATGCAAACTCTGCACCTCTCTTACTAGAGATCTCCTACTAACTTAGATATGGACTAAACTTCACAAAGATTTTCTACTCAAGGCATCCACCACCACATTAGCCCTTCCCAGATGGTACAAAATTTCACAATCATAATCTTTTAGTAATTCCATCCATCTCCTCTGTCGGATATTGAGATCCTTCTACGGAAGATATACTTCAAACTCTTATGATCTGTGAAGATCTCACACTTTTCTCCATATAAGTAATGTCTCTATATCTTTAATGCAAATACAACTGTAGCCATCTCAAGATCATGCGTAGAATAATTCACCTCATGCTTCCTCAACTGTCTAAAAGCATAGGCTATCACTCTACCATGCTACATAAGTACACATCCAAGTCCTACTCTTGATGCATCGCAATACACTGCATATCCTTCTTCTCCTGACGGCAAAGCCAAAATAGGTGCCGTGGTAAGACAAGTCTTCAACTTGTGGAAACTCTATTCACAAGCATTCGTCCAATGGAATTTCACTTGCTTCTGAGTAAGTTTGGTCAAAGGTGTTGCAATCTTAGAAAAATCTTGCACAAACCTCCTATAATACCTTACCAAACCCAAGAAACTTCTAACTTCGGAAACATTTGTGGGTCTGAGCCAATTAAGGATTGCATCCACTTTCTTCGGATCAACTTTAAGTCCTTCCTTACTCACTATATGCCCAAGGAAACAAACAGGATAGAGCCAAAATTCGCACTTGGAGAACTTGGCAAATAACTTATTCTTCCTCAAGGTCTACAATACAATCCGAAGATGTTCTTCATGCTCTTTCTTGCTCCTAGAATATACAAGGATGTCATCGATGAGTACAATGACAAACTTATCCAGAAATGGCTTGAACACCCTATTCATCAAGTCTATGAATGTTGTTAGTGCATTAGTCAATCCAAATAGCAACACTAAGAACTCATAGTGTCCATATCTGGTCTGAAAAGTTGTCTTCGATACATCCTCATTCCGAATTCTTAACTGATGATAACTCGACCTCAAGTCTATCTTGGAGAAATGACTAGCACCTTGTAACTGGTCAAACAAATCATTTATCCTTGGTAAAGGATACTTGTTCCTGATGGTAACCTTGTTAAGTTGCCTATAGTCGATACATAATCTCATAGAACCATCTTTCTTCTTCACAAAGAGTACGGATGCTCCCCATGGTGAACTACTAGGTCTAATGAATCCTTTGTCAAACATATCTTGCAACTGGACTTTCAATTCTTTCAACTCAACTAGTGCCATACGGTAGGGAGGAATAGAAATCAGACTCGTGCCAGATAGCAACTCGATACCGAACTCTATCTCTCTATCCGGTGGCAACCCTGGTAATTCTTTAGGAAATATGTCCGAAAATTCACTAACTATTGGAATCTGCTCCATGTCTTTCACTTCCTTATGAGTATCCTGGACATAAGCCAAATACCTTTGGCAACACTTTCTCAACAACCTTCTTGCCCCAATGGCAAATATCACACTGTATGGTACTTTGCTCTTCTCCCCTTGAAATTCAAAGTCTTTACCTGAATGTGGCTTGAAAACTATTTTCTTCCCATTACAATCTATGGTAGCATAGTGCTTGGATAACCAGTCCATGCCTAAAATCACATCAAATTCCAACACAAGCAACTCAATCAAATCTACATTCAAGTTCTTGCCACCTATGCTAACCACACATGAGGGATAAAAGTTCTAAACTTCAATCTCTTCCTCCAAAGGAGTAGAAACAATCAGCATAGTTTTAAGCAACTCACAAGGCATATGAAATTTCTTAACAAAACATGGTGACACAAAGGAATGCGTAGCTCCTGAATCGAACAACACTCTAGCATTCAAAGGTTGGATCGAAAGAATACATGTAACAACCATGTTAGATGCTTGGGCCTCATGTTGTGCTAGAGCAAAAACTTTACCTCTGCCACTACCCATGGGAATTGACCTCGAAACCTAAACCACATGCTTACCTGACCCTCTGCTAGCCTCTAGAGTCCTACCCAAAATGCCTCGGCTCGTACCTAGCTATTGACTAACACTCCTCTCCCTATCCATCTGAACTGTGGTCTGAGAAGCCTAAGGTCTATCTCTAAAGGATGGTTGTGGACAATTTTTGAGTAAATGACCTTGCTATCCATACCTAAAGCATGCTCCTGATGCATAATGACAAGGACCATTATGAAATTAACCACGCATAGAACACAAAGGTCTAGGAGTCTTGGATGGTGCAAAGCTAGTTGAACCATAACTCATCTGAGAAGTGGGTCCAGGGGTAGTTCGACTCTGCTGTGGTCTCTCTGAAGGTCTTTTATACCCACTCCGAGAAGCTGACTGATGAGTCACTCCCATACTTTTCATCCCACTCTCTCGATTAGAAGAACTGCCTGTTTTAATTTTCTTCTTCTGTCACAGCCTAACTTTAGACTATGACGGTCCTAGGGTACGGGTAATGCCTAAGCCACCAGTACCTCGAACAACCCATGATTTTACCTTTACATTCATAACTTAACCTGTGATACATTTTATGTGATAATTTTTTTTAAAAACTTCATATTAATCATGCAGAAAAACTGACAGAGTTTCCTTTGTAACTCTGACTTAAGCTATCCACAAAACATATAAATTTGCACCCCCAATATAACATACATTCCCTTATATCCTCCATTGATCAATTGCAACTCAAAATGCACTTCAATATTTTAATTCATATCACATAACATATACATATCATACCAAGCTCATTTATCATATATATGTATAATATATATACATATCCATATCATATATGATTACCATTTGACGATTTTGACATTTTACTTAAGTCAACTCAAACCTCTATACATTATATAACAAGGAACCTCTATACACAGGAGTGACCTCAATACATACATCTTATCCAAGGCTGGAGATAGTGTAGCCAATGGATGACTGCCTCACTGAGGTCCTAAAATCATATAACCACTGAAAGGGGTGAGTATAACATTATACTCAGTGAGTCATTCTATATATATGAGTATGCAATAATATTCATGACAGTCACATCTATCCATTAATGATTTGTAAATAAAAATGCTGGTGATAGCATGATGAAATACATATTATGGATCATAATGCAAATAATATAACAAGAGCCTGTAACATGTTAAACTGTATCATATAGCAAACTGTAGCTTCACTTCCCTTCCATCACATATCCATCCAATCACACCATGGCATAGGGAATATTCTTACCCTCCCTAGCAGAGGCCATATCATATATCTGTGATCAC
>CANXYC011849543.1:0-31204 GCA_948193065.1 Aleurites moluccanus
TTATCATGATTTTAATAAAAATACTATTAACTAGTTTTAGTTATTAATTTTAAAAAAAAATTACTTACAAATATTGTGCTAACTGGAACAAAAAAAATGGAGGCCTGCACTTTTAAATTAATTTAATAAAAAATAAAAAAATTTAATTTAAAAAATATAAAAAATGTGTCAGACAGTCAGAGAGCGCATCTGTTGGATGCGCTGTGTCAGAGAGCGCATCTACTGGATGCGCTGCGTCAGAGAGCGTCAGACAGTTCAGGTATTGGATGCGCTATTGGTATAAACAGGTAATAATAATAGATTTTGTTATAAAATGGTAATTTTTTTTTTTTGTTATTTTTAAGAAAAAAGGCCTAATTATTCACTAATATGACTTTTAATTTATTTTTTATTCAATGAAAAAATTATTATTTTTATATATTATTATGGTATTAAAAAAATATATACATAATATAAATAAGACTTATTATTATAAAATCGACAATGGTTGACACAGAAGGCTAGAGGCATAATTTTTTTAAAGTTATGCCTATAGCTTTTTTTATATATATTTATCCCTTAATTTTTTATTTTTTTGTATTTATCTTTTTAATTTTAATTTTTATCTCTTTAACTCTAATAATTTTTATAAATAACGTTATAACTCTCTCTCTCTCTCTATTTTTTAATTTTATATTTATAATTTTTATTTTTTATTTTTCCTCCTAAATTTCTATATATATTCTTCTATATCTAAAAATTTTTATAGTCAGATTTATATATATATATATAATCCTATAAAAAAAAATTGATGCTGTGAATTTTTAGCCTCTAAATTAAAATAATGGGTTCGCCATTGAAAATGGTATTGGACTCTTCCTCACAAGGAAGAAAAATAAGCCTGAGGCAACAAATGGTGTGTATATGTCATTCAAAATTAATGGAATGTCTTGGCTTTATTAGGAGGAAGTTGACGAAGTTAATACTATGTGTTTGAGCATACACATGCATTATGGCTTATGTTTGATTTATTATTGGGTTTTTTCTATTGTATTATATATATTCTGATATAATTGCCAAAGACAAGAGGGGGGCCTACTTTACTTCTTACAGAAGCTGGCCATAGAGACAGGGATCCAATGCCCATTTTGAAGAGGACATTGAAGAATGAGACTGAAATCCACCATGTTTGTTGGCCCATATTAGCCTTTTCAAGTTCTTAAATTTTGAGCTCTGAATTTATCATTCTTGTTTTTAAGGGTTATATACAATGGAGGGAGATCAGAAAGCCAGCTGACAGGCCCCCTCCTGTCAATATTTACGAAAGAACATAGATGGGGTGTCCCAACATGCTTTTTGTATTGTATGTGAGATACTACTAGTAGAGTTATTTTGGATTTCAATTATATTAACAGACATATATAAGAAAAAATTATAATAAGTGAGCGCATCAATCAAAATTCATCCGAGTAAAGTAAAAAATATTTTAATCTTATAATATGTGAGCGCATCAATCAAAATTCATCCGAGTAAAGTGAAAAATATTTTAATCATTTTATAAATATTTAATAATAAAAATAGATGAAAATATCAATACATTCGTAAAAAAGAAGAAGAAATTAAATAGTAACGGATCACTTTATCAATTTTTATAAATTTTAAAAATTAAATAATAATTAACCAAAAAATGATATAAAGGCAGCTTGTAATTATAATATGAATATATATATATGATTTGTAAATTAATTTCTATATTATATTGCAGGCCCGCAAAAAGTCACTATTTTGAGGACAACATTTCTTGGATGAAACTATATATATTGAAAAGTTTCCATCGAGTAAGTCAACAGCTAGATTAACGTAGATTAATTATATCTAATTTAATTTAATTTCATCAATTAGTGTAGCTAAATACATTGTAATTCCACACCAGAAATGCAGGCCAAATCCGGCTTCAAGTGAGTGAAGAAATTTATGCAGGTTGAAATGAGACAAAAAAAAAAAAAAAAAAAAACTTCAGATGTTCGAAAATAAATTTTTTAATTTTAAAATATATGATTATTAAAAAAAATTATTTATTTTAATTTTTTAATTTATTGATTATTTTAATTTATTAATTATTTTAATTTCTTTTACTTTTTTAATTATCTTATATTTTATATTTCTTAATTAATTTTTACATTTTTTAATATATTTTTAATGAAAATATTATTACTAAATTAAGATAAAATATAATTTAAATTAGAAAATATAATAATTAAATTGAGATATAATAAAAATAAAATTAAAATATTTATTTTGAGATGAAATGAGTATAATAATAATGATAAAAGAAATAAAAAAATTCAATATAAATTATTTATCTCATTTGATATTTTATTTTCTGTCTCATATATCTTTTTAAATATCATATTTTAAAAAAAAAATATTTTAACAATTAATATTTTTTTCATAAATAATGTGATATATAAAAAAATATATGAAATAAGAGATGAGATACTAAATTAAACAGATAATTCGGATACTAGAAATGGATGTTGATGGAAGAAAGACAACATAACAAACTCCTTTCTCTAAAAGCCAACTGTATTTGTTAACATGAGCTTTCTTTTTTAAGCAGTCAAGCATATTTTCGGTTTAGTATATTTATGTATTTAAAATTTATTTTATATTTTAATTATAAAAATAATATTAATTTACTAATTAGTGAATTTATCATCTACTAATTTTTTTTTAATATATTAAATAAAAAACATTATTTTATGAAAAGGGTTGATTTTTGAAACTATATATATACAAATAATTTTAATTGATAACAAAAAAAATTATATTTAATTTCAAATATTATCAATATAAATAGTAAATTAAAATCTTCATATTTCTTTTTACCAACTTATTCAACATGAAAATTCAATTTGACAAATAAATATATATTGGCCAAAAAAGAATTTGTAAGATGGAAAAGAGAGAGAGAGAGAGACCCAACTAGAATCATGTATTAATGAAGTTGGGTAATTAGTCAGCATAAAATTGACCTTCCTTAGGAGGAAATTTTTATTTCAAACAATTTGATTTAGGAGCTATTTGGTTATCTAACTAAACACTTCTAATTATCAATTGTTAATATGTGCGTCGTCAATTGAAAAAATTTGTGATATTTAGTTGGCCAACTAAAAATTCCGATTATGACAATTTTTTTTTTCAATTGATAAATTTGATTAGCATCTATAAGCTGTTTTTAGCGATTGGCGATTGGGCAATCACACTTTTATACTAATCGCATATTTAGCCATCGCTCTACCAAACACCCCCTTAATTTATTTTAATATACAAATTGTGAATGTAGTTGTTATTAATGAGAAATTGAGAAATTATTTCTCAACAACAACTGCCACCTATTTTATTAGCAATCAAGTATACACTATTCACTATTTTAATTTAAAACTATTATAAAAATAAATATTAAAATTTAAATTTTATTAATATTAACTTTCATTTCTTAATGTTAAGAAAGAAAGTAGGTAGATATTATTTAATATATTTTTATTAGTTTTAACTAAAAAAAAAATAAATTTTTAAGTGAGAATAATTCATAACGAGAGATCTTATATTCAAATTATCATTAAGTTAAATTCTTTTAACTAAACATCATTATAATATGTGAGCGTAAATTAATCTTATAAACACTTATAAATTTACTAAAAAAATATTTTTATTAATTTTAAAATAATTGAATTTTAAAAATTTAAAATTCTACTTTTTGAGTAATCATTCAAAGAGGTAATTAGTAAATATATTAATCTAGTATGATTAAGATATTATTTTTTAATTATCATGAAAAAAATTTAATATTGTTGAGATTTAAATCATAATATTTATTTTTAAATAGAATTATTCATGAGTTGAACGTAATTAAAATTTTCAAATAGTCAGTCCGTACGTGGAATCACAATTTACTATATTAATTGCCAACAAGTTTACTCCTTAACATAATATTACCTTAGCACCACATGTATATGTCTAATACAGATTAGATATACTTACAGGGTATGAAATATAAGACTCATAATTCCTCACTATGTTAAAAATATAATTAGTTAACAATATTCAAAACACAGTATATGTTAGACATTAGCATATCAAGCCAAAACAAGCCGCTCGATCCTAACAAGTAGGAAGTATTATTTAGCATGTCACTGCTTATTATAACACACTATAATAAAAATTATGTTCTTTGTGTGTAATAGTAAATATAATAGAAAGAATTTAATAGACCCAACAACTTGTCAATATCTATTAATAATATATGACATCATTCACCCGTGAAATATGTTTTCCAAACTGATTAAACGATAATATAAATTGAGTTATTCTAAAAGTTCTATTCTCTTTATAATTTCTCGCAACTTCCTTTCATTAAAATTTTTACGTTTTATTTCTTAAAAATCATAAGATTCAAACCATTAATTTAAATACAAATAGATTCTGTCAAATTTAAATTTGATATTTTCATACCTATTATTTCATTTTACAAATTTAAAAAATTATTTCGGACTCAATTTCAATTAAAGAGATCCATCATCTTCTTTTAAAGATATTTGGATCATAAATAATCTTGTAAATACAAGCAACCCCACAAATGATTTCATAAGCTAATTTGATTTCTTTCTTTGAATTTCTAATATGAATTTTGACTTTTGAAATACACACACACATACACGTACTAAAATTTAAGTTGGGATGCGTAATTTGGGTCATAAAATGGTCTTAATACACCCCTAAACAAAAGGGTTTTGGTAGATAGTCGTAGAGAAGGAAGGTGACATACTCTTTCAACTAGCATTTTCCATATCTTCCAACCATATAAAAGAAAACCACTTTCTACCCTCCACTTGAATAATTGAAGCAAATTCAAGCAAAGCAATAATAAACAGCTAAAGCACTTGAAACTTTCCAAAAAACCAGCACTTAAATAAGTTTTAGTGAATTAAACCTCATGGTTTGTTCTCATTCTATGGGATTGTCTAGCCACTAAGTTTTAAAATTTCCTTCAAGTGATCGTAACTTGGAATCTTGAGTAAAATGCGAGAGTCATAGCTAGGTGTGTAATGAGTTAGAGTTGCTCACAAGTCATAACAACATAAAATAATTGAATTTTTTAGTTAATTCGAGTATTATAATTTAACTTGAGTAATTAATCAGTTTAATCAAGTCTAGAAATTTTTATAGTATAAATTATATAATATTTAAATAATAATTTACTTTTTATGAAATTTTTTTTATAAAAAATTTAAATTCTCCTGTCATAAGATTTTTTATGCAATAATAATAATAATGATAATGATCATAATAATAATACATATATAACTTAGGAAATATGAAAAAGTACATATATATTAAAACACAATAATATAATAAAAATATATATTTAGTAAATAAATATAATTAATAATTTGCTTAACTGATTATTTTTATAGGAGTAAATAAATTCTAATTTATTAAGAAAATTATTTTTATGAGAATTAATTATTTCATAATTAAATTTTATCGGCATACGAAATATAAAGATAATCAGATAGTATGTTATAATAATAATTTTTAAATATAAATTTATTATAAAAATAATATAATATATAAAAATATTATAAATAAAATTTTTGGCCTAATGCAATTTATTTAATATAATATGATTTTTTTTTTGTTTTTTAATCATAGAAATTGAATTCTCAAATTATTTTATTATATACTCATAAGGATTAAGAGTAGAGTGGACCCTATCGCTAAGCTCCTCCCAATTCTTAATTCTTAACGTTAATCACGAGCCAGTCAAACAATTTATTATTTTATTCATTTATTATTATTTACTTTACAGTGGCTAAATTAAACCGCTCCTAATAAAAACATTTGCTTTCCCTCCTTGTCTCCTCCTACGCTCTGCTCTGCTTTGCTCTGTTCTCTTCTTCACTTCATTCTTCTCTTCTCTGTACACGACGATAGTATCAATAACGAAAACCAAATGTTTGGAAACTCCGGTGCCGGAAAACAGGTCTTCCCTATCAATTACCAGGCCGAAGTTTCTCAAATTCTCGTTAACGCCTCTCATATTAACGACTTGAAGGTGGCAAGTGAATGTCTCGCAGATCATTTCGTCGACGTCAACTTCATAGGAACGGTGAGCTTGAAGACAAAGAAGACAGAGGTTTTACTCCGTGATGAATCGCCACATGAAGTTCGTGTCGAATATGAGGAATTCAAGACTGATGTCACCGCTCTGTTCCTCGCTGCTCTTTCAGGAAATTTAACGCTTGTCAGGATGTTACTGGTAATATAACCGACTATAAATAATTAAAAAAAAAATCAGAGCTTGTATCTTTCAATTAATGCTAAACAAATGAAATTAATTAGTAATTACTGATTTTTTATGATTATGATTATGGCTTATTAGCTTCAACAAATTCTTAATCGTTTCTGTTTGGATGTTTACTTGCTTAGGTTAGGAAATGGAGGAAATTCAATTTAGTTTTTTTTTTGAATGATTAGCGATTTAATTTTACTAATTAATTTCAAACGAGTGCTTGTTTTAAAATAAATTGAAAGCGATTATTAAGATAATTTGATTTAATATGGTTTGAGAAAGGGTGCTATCTTTAACTCTGAGAATATTTTCTCTGAATATCTTTGGCCCAGTTCTGTACGCCAGCCAGTGTGACACGTGCTCACAAAATCTGACAGATAGTACCTGACGCCTGCAGATTTTTCTTATCTGTAATTTCCTTTTACATTGATTATGGAATTTATTTTTTTCCAGAGCTGTAGGATTTGTATGCTTTGAATGATCGAATCCCTCTTCACGTGTTCAACTAAAAGAATATACACTGTTCACTTCAGTAGTGGATGTCCATCAGAATTTCTAGCATCAGATAGCTTTATCTAAAAATCTAGGTTCAATAAATAAAATAATTATAGCTCTTGGAATATTCTTTCTAGTGTTTGTTATCAAATGGGTGCGATCTTATATTTTAAACGTTTTATTTGTTGGTTTTTTAGTCTAGATTATAATTTAGATTAAACACTGGTTTTAATCTTATTACTCTGTGGTTTTATCTAAGCTTGAAACAAGATAAAGAACAAAAACTATTAATAATAATGTGGGTTTGTGATACAAATAAGGTTTGGCATATTTGGGTGGCAGAGCGCTGGAGCCAATGTGAATCAGAAATTGTTTCGAGGCTATGCCACTACAGCAGCAGTAAGGGAGGGCCATTTGGATGTATTAGAGGTGCTTATTAAAGCTGGGGCATCTCAGGAGGCATGCGAGGAGGCTTTATTAGAGGCAAGCTACCAGGGGTTAGCTAGGCCTGCAGAGCTGCTAATGGGGTCTGACTTGATACGCCCACAGGTTGCTGTTCATGCTCTCGTCTCTGCTTGCTGCAGAGGGTATGCCAGTGTAGTAGACACCCTCATTAAGGTAATTACTTATAACCTGATAACAAATGATCTCTGTTAGTAACGCAGAATTACAGGGATAAACAAATTGTGAGAGTATCAGAGTAATTTTGGTGACTATACTCTCATTAAGCATGTTTCTTTTTTCAAAGAGCATTATTCTGTGATAGCAGTGAAGGATAGACCTGTCTTTTGCCTTCCCTAGCACTCATATTTAGACTCAATTCAGAGATCTCTATGTTTCATCAATTGATAATTGCTGATTGACTTTGACTATCTTAATTGGTGGCAGTGTGGAGTAGATGCCAATGCAATTGACAGGATGCTGCTTCGTTCTTCCAAGCCATCACTGCATGCCAATGTAGACTGTAATGCACTTGCTGCTGCCGTCGTTAGCCGACAGATATCAGTCGTTAGATTGCTGTTGCAGGTAAACATCTGGGTGCATAATAGTTGCAAAACTCACCATAAAAGATGGATCTTCTAGGAAACTATTTCAGAATGGCATATAGTTTATAGCATGTATAACACATATCTGAGGCGTTTGACAATCGAAGCGTTGCAGATGTGCAATTTATGACTAGACTGAATACACTGTATGATCCTTCTACATTTGCCATCTATAGACATTAACTTGTTAGGATCTTAGATCAGTTTTTTCTCAAGCATTTTTTGGGCTGAATTACTAGCTAATGGCTTGAAATTTACCTATTGGAATTGGCAACAGGTCGGTGTCAAGATGGACATCAAGGTGAGGCTGGGAGCCTGGTCTTGGGACATGGATACAGGTGAAGAATTTCGGGTTGGCGCTGGATTAGCCGAGGCTTATAGTGTCATCTGGTGTGCTGTGGAGTATTTCGAATCAAGTGGTGCTATATTACGCATGCTCCTACGACATTTCTCTCTCAACACTCTTCACATGGGGAGGGCTCTTATCCACCACGCCATCCTATGTGACAATGCAAGAGCAGTAGAAGTGCTACTAAACTGTGGAGCAAATAAAGAACTTCCAGTTAAAACAACTAAAAATGAGGGTTGCCCTGTCCATTTGGCTGCACGGCTTGGATCAGTAAAGGTTCTTGAGCAGCTAACAGTTGGTTGCTGCAATCTCAACTCCAGAACAGATTCTGGAGAAACTGCCTTAATGATATGTGCTAGATATAAGCAACAAGAATGTCTAAAAATCCTGGCGTCAGCTGGTGCTGATTTTGGATTGGTCAATTCATCTGGTCAATCTGCCAGCTCAATTGCAAGGTCTGCTAAATGGGCTCTTGGCTTCCAGCAAGCAGTGATAGATGTGATTCGAGCTGGGAAGAAGGTCATATCAAGCAATGTCTCAGTATTTTTTACCTTGATGTTTGTGGTTCAAGCAAATGATATTGAGGCCTTAAAAAAGCTTATTGAGAGGACAGATATCAATCTTGATGAACAGGATGATGATGGATTCTCTGCTGCTATGGTAGCTGCAGCCAGTGGTCATGTGGAAGCTTTCAGGTTACTGGTTTATGCAGGGGCTAAAATAGAGCTGCAGAACAAATATGGCGAAACTGCAATCTGCTTATCAGAGTCAAGCCACCATGGAGAAGTCATTGAAAAGGTGATGCTTGAGTATGCAATTGAAGAGGGGTATAATTATTCTGCTGGAGTTCAAGCTCTACATCGCGCAGCGCACTGGGGTGACATTGATTTGGTTCAAATGTTAACTAGAAGAGGTTATGATGTCAATGCCGCTGATAGTGATGGATACACCCCTCTAATGTTAGCAGCAAAGAGAGGCCACAATAGAGTGTGTGAACTTTTAATTTCATGTGGGGCAAGCTGTGATACTGAGAATGCAAGACAAGAAACTGCACTTTCTCTTGCTAGGAATAATGGCTATGGAAATGAAACACAGCATGTAATATTGGATGAACTTGCTAGACAACTTGTTCTAAGTGGGACTAAAGTAAAAAAACACACTAAATGTGGAAAAGGAGCTCCACATTATAAAGAATTAAGAATGGTGGGAAATGTTGGGGTCTTGAGATGGGGAAAGTCAAGCAGGAGAAATGTAGTTTGCAGGGTGGCTGAGGTTGGTCCGACTGCAAAGTTCCGGTGGAATCGCCGGAAAAAAATTGATGTTGAAGATCCCGGAATGTTCCATGTGATCACTACAAAGAACAAGGAAATGCATTTTGTGTGTGAAGGTGGGATGGAAATGGCTGAGTTGTGGGTAAGAGGAATCAAGCTTGTGACAAGAGAAGCAATCTTTGGCAAGAAACAAAGTGATTTGTGAATGGTGAATAGTTTGCTAGTGTACGCAAAGGAGCTACAAGAAATGCTTTCATCTCCTAAAACTTTTTCTGCAATTCTATTTGCTCATCTTTTGTAAAAATTTTGGTCATTAGATATTTGCTGCAAACTTTATTTTTTCTCTCGTTTTTTTTTTCTTTAATACTTTGGAAATTCAGGAAAGGATTGGTATTAGCTATTAGCTCTTGCTAATGCTAACATATGATAGCTAATAATATATTATTATTAAATATTTAGTAAAATTATTATTAATTGTTATTGTTATTATATTTAGTAGATGTTTGATAAACTTTTTTATGCAACTGTTAATTTTTAAATTACCAATAACTGTATTAAACACGTTTAATTAATAATAGTTATTACTTGTTATTTATAAAATTTCTAATTTTGAATTTTTTCGAAAAATTCCTAACTTATTTTAATAAAAAAATCAAATTATCTTATTAAAAATAATATTTAAATAAAAAAATATATGTGAATATTTAATTTTAATAGTCATTAATATTATTAATAACTAATAACTCATAATTATTTTACCCAACACTTACAATAATCAGTTATAAACTAACAACTATTAGCTATTAACAACCAGTTAACAGTTATTCATAATAGCTAATAGCTATTATGAATAATTAAACCAAACGAAATCTTAGTGAGTGTTATACAAAATTTTTTAACGCAGCTGTTAGCTTTATTTTATTTCCAACAACTATATCAAACTCTTTTAATTAATACTAGTCGTTAGTTGTTAGACAATTGTTATGTAGTCAAAATAGTTGATATTTATAAAATTTTTAATTTAAAATTTTTTAAAACTCATATTTATTTAAATAAAAAAATTAAATTATCCTTTTAAGAATATTACCAGCTAACAGTTATCAGCAATAATTATTACAAATAATTAAATTAAAGGGGATATTAATGACCATTAATATTTATTTTTTATTAGTTGTTATTGTTAATATGTTTAATATTATTATTAATCATTTTATTTAAATAAATACATTGAAGTTTTTTGTAAATATGTTTAATAATTATTAATATTTACATGTTATTAAGTATTATATATTAGCAGTTGCTGTTAATATGTTTAATATTATTATTAATTATTTTATTTTAATAAATATGAATTTTTTTAAAAAAATTTAAATTGAAATTTTTATGAGTATAATTAGTAATCATTAATATTTACCTATTATAAAGTGTTATTTACTAATTGTAATTCTTAATATGTTTAATATTATTATTAATCATTTTATTTAAATAAATATGAATTATTTAAAAAAAAATTAAATTAAAATTTTTATAAACAATAACTGTTTCATTATTTAATATAATAATTATTTTTTAAAAAATAATTAATAAAATGATTAAAAATAAAAAAAATTAACAGTTATATTAAATCTTTATCAAACATCAATTTGGTGAGAGCAAATTTATTTTTCAAATTAAAATTTTTTTAAAAATTTTGAGGACACGGTGACTTCTCCTCTATGATCTACCACTGATTAAGCGGAACACTCGATTTTTGGACTAATTTATAGCCGTATTTTAGTACTTTATATAAATAATATAATTATAATTATAATTTGCTTATTGATGTTGAAATTATTTTTTAAAAAAATACTTTAAATGTTAGAAAGAAAAGAAAAAAAAAACTTTGTGAGAGCAATATGATTGTATGAAAGCTTTTATCTGATTGTAATTGAAATTTGTCATTTACATACACAAATTACTTGATTGGCATCAATTACTGTCAAATTTGGAAGAATTTATTTATTTTTATTCCAAATTTTGTAATTAAAAAATTGGAAGAATTTAATAGACATATATATATTTAAAGAAATAGAAAAATGCAAAATTTTATTTTAATTACTTCGAGAAAAACGACACCGTTTCATTCTGAGCAGGGTTGATGCCAGGCGCAAGCCGGCTAACTATAAAATGGGTTCAGTTTGCTGAAAATCAAATTTGAAGTTCTATAACAGTAATTGCAGTCTCTCTCTGTGTGCGATTGTTTGATTCCTTCAGCAATGACAAATCTTCCAATTGTCCAGTACGAAGAGAAGATAATAAAAACAGTGGAAGATAATCCGGTGGTGGTGATAATAGGAGAGACAGGTTCAGGGAAGAGCACACAGCTCTCTCAAATGCTACACCGTAGAGGTTACACCAAGTCTGGAATCATTGGCATCACTCAGCCCCGTCGAGTCGCCGCAGTCTCTGTTGCGAGGTATAATTTCAAAAAAGTTTAACTGTTTTCTTCAATTACTAGTGATTATTATGCTTTCAAATGGCGTGATTAGAGTTTTAGGATCTGTAGGTAGCTTTGATAGCTAGTTAGGTCTTTAATCCTTGTTTGGTTGCTGAGAAAATTGATGAGAATAAAAGCTACCAGATGTAAATTTTAGAGCATAATTTTTTATACGTTTTCTGAGTATTCTTTGGCGTTCCTTCTGTTGCTTAGAAGATTGAGGAGAAGAAAAGAAACTTAACGTATTAAGACTTGGAAAAAGAAAATCTGAATGATGTAATTTTCATATACAATTTTGGATGGTTGTTGTAACATTTTATCTTGATTTTAGTGAAAGAAATTTGTGCAAATAAACTAAAGTAAAATAACAACATTCATTTACTTCTTCCGTTTTCTAAGCAGCCAATCAGTAAATGTGGATTTGCGTCAATAACTTAAAGTATAGAACGGAATCTTGAACTGTTGCAACCATGCAGCTTTACATGGTTTGGTGTTTTTAGTGTAACTGTCTTTGCTGCATTGCATTGTTGAAGAATTAAATTGAAATTTGATTCTTTGCTCCTTATTTAATATATGCAGACGAGTTGCCCAGGAGCTTGGTGTTAAGCTTGGGGAGGAAGTTGGTTATGCCATCCGGTTTGAAGATAGAACTTCAGATTTAACACGAATTAAGTAATGCAATTCAATGCTAACAATTGTTACTAGTTCTGTTTATGAATATAATATGTCAAGTCTATAAGCTACTTATTATAGCATCTTGAATTGCTCAGATACCTTACTGATGGAGTCCTACTTCGTGAAAGTTTGTCCAACCCAGAGCTCAACCAGTATTCAGTGATCATATTGGATGAAGCCCATGAGAGGAGTCTGAACACGTAATATCTATATTCTATATGGTTTTCCCTATCAAAGTCCACAACGGATAGTGTTCCATAGTCTAGCATTAATTCATTAGCTTGAGAGTTTGGGTAACTTATTACGTGTGTTTCTTTGCATATTTTCTATATCCACCATTTATGGATACCTTATTTCTCAGGGACATTTTGTTGGGACTGGTGAAACGCTTGGTTAAAATGCATGCCTCCAATTTAAAGGTTCTTATCACATCAGCAACTCTTGATGGTGAAAAAGTATCAGAATTCTTTTCAGGTTGCCCCATACTAAATGTCCCTGGGAAGTTATATCCTGTGGAAATATTGTACAGCAAGGAGCGTCCTACAAGCTACATAGACTCCTCTTTAAAAACAGCTATTGGTATGATAGGGCATCATTCCTCTGTGATTATAGATGTATAGTACATACATGCATTATTTAATATTATCCAACACAGAAGCATGAGCTCCTAGGTGAGGCATGTTGCATCATTTGGACTGTAAGTGATATGCTTATAAGCATTTACCTGGCAAAAAAAATTTCTGTATCTTTCTAGGAAAGCTATTTCACACTGATAGCATTGTGTTCTTCTAGTTATTATTTATTTGGCTAAATGAAGCCTAAAATTTCTTTGGTGCACAATATAGAAAAACAGAACACAACAGTACTGCTGCCACAATAAAGTATTCATGCATTGTATTTTTTGTTTTACTTTGGTTAATAGAATTGTGTATGATGTAGTTCATCTGATATGAACCCTCTGAAATCTATGAATGGCCTGACTGAATTCCAAAGACATGATGGCCAATTGTTTCTCTCTATTGAGTAGTCAATTGCCAAAGTTAACTCCTTAGAAGCATAATAGCTAATGGTAAAAGCATGTCATTTGTTCTTTTAAGGAGAGAAAGGAAGATCATAAGATATTCCTAGAGATATACCCCTTCAACAAGGAAAATGCTTTGGGGCAAGTGGACAAATATAGATCCTTCAGTTTCACACCAAATAAAAAAATAATAGAAATAGCTTTGAGAATATGAAAGCTTAGTACCAATCAATAGCAAATTAAGTTTATAATTTTGAGAAATGCTTGCACTTTCTAAAATATTCCATCTTAAAGAGCCACTCAACCTAAAATTTTAGGTTGAGTGGTTCACTAGTAGTTATTGTGAATTGAACTAATACTGATCAATCTTCTTTGGAAAATCCCTATTATTGGTCTTTGTTAGAGTCTGAAGGTGAAGGTTAGATGTATTTTCAATTGAATATTTAATTTCATCTGTAATCAGCTGCTTTTCATTTGGGTAGATGACCTTGTAGTTGAATGTGAATTTAGTTGTTTAGCTGTTTTCCTCTTGCTGCTGGCACAGCAAAATATTTTGGTGCACTATATGGAATATATTGTCATGGCTGACATCTTTCAGCACTTTCTGCTATATGCTTTCCATGTTCTAGTTGTAATTCCTACGTATTCCTACCCTTCCCGCCAACTGGAAAAGGGAAGAAAGATATACCATCTTCTCTTGGATCAATTTGTTACTTGATAACAAGTCAATTTTTTTTATGAGATTTTTCTGTCATTGGTTTGCAGACATACATATTCGTGAACCTGAAGGTGACATCTTAATATTCATGACGGGACAGGTGAGATTGAGTGTGCTCTACCTCAACTTCTGCTTAGGTGTTGATTTTGACATCATTTTTGTTATGCTTCAATTGATTGTAAAATTCACACTTGGCCTTATGCAGGATGATATAGAGAAGTTGGTGTCAAAGCTGGAAGATAGAGTTCAAAATCTAGTGGAAGGATCCTGCATGGATGCTATTATCCTTCCACTCCACGGTTCCTTGCCACCTGAAATGCAGGCATGTTTTAATTTGCACTTTTTCACAATGAATCCTGTGAGCTTATTTGTTTAACTTTATGCCTGAAGTTTAGGCATCTGATATTTGGGGTTGTTCCAAATTGAACACATTAACTTTTTGTTAACTGACATTCAAATTAATTTTGAAGTCTTTCCCATAGTTGAATCTTTCCAATTTATTAGTATACTTACTTGTGTCACGTACTCATGTCGCATACACTTTATCAAAATTGTGTCTTTGCTGATGCTATCATGGATGTTACTTTGGTGTGGATCAAGAAAGAGAACAAATTGCTGAGAGGCTGAGAGCATTCTTTGGCTTTGGAGAGATAACATAGGATGTGTTATTGCATCAGATCTTATAGACTTGCCAATTTTAGCATGATATAAATCCAGATCCTTGAATAATTAGATAGACTGTAGAAAATATATCAAGATAAATTTATATTAAGCCATACCTTCAGTTGGTCAATCTTAGAAACAACTAAAATCCATCAGTTACAGTTGTCTTTTCTTGAATATTGGACCATGGGCATCGTAGAAATAGTTTCCTGAGTTGTACTGAATGTGTCTTGTGAATCTTGCTGGGCCTGGGACTGACATAATCTGCAAGTGTATGGTTTTCCAGTCAGTTCTTTTCTGCACATGGCTTTTGCTGTTTTCTCATTCTCATGTGAGCTAAGCATTGAGCATTGGACTAGAATCTAATTTTTTGACATGATATTTCAACTTCTATTAGCTTTCTAGTTGACAATTTCAATTTTTCCTATGAAACTACAGGTGCGTGTGTTTACTCCTGCACCTCCAAATTGTCGGCGATTTATTGTTGCCACAAACATTGCTGAAACTTCTTTGACTGTTGATGGGGTTGTGTAAGTAGACTTGATACCTGTACTTTGATAGTGTTTTGCATGTAAAACTTGTGTTTCTATTTTATGCTTGCAATCTCCATGTCAAGGTGATTGTTGTTCTACTAATTCTTTTGCCACCTTTATCCATTTGAAATTTATGTTGGGCACAAATATGTGTGAATGACAGGTACGTTATTGATTCTGGTTATGTAAAGCAACGGCAGTACAACCCATCAACAGGCATGTATTCCCTTGATGTTGTGCAAATTAGCAAGTAAGTAGTAAACATTTTTGTAACAGCTGACTAATTGAAATTTCTGATTATTTTTTATCCTTATGTTTTCGAAAGTGTATCCTTTTGTCTTCCCATAAAAAATCATAAATATTTTTTCCTGGGCTTTCTTTTTTGCTGCTTAGTAGTTTTAAGCATGTTAACAAGGGTAACAGAGTTTGACAAGAAAGTAGAAAGGGCTTTGTTCCGCAAGTCTCCACTCTGTATTATACATGCCATCTATTGTTCCTGATAACACTCCCTTCTTAAGTAGTAAAGAGGGATTTACAACCCTATTTTTTTTCTCTTCCTTGTCTATATTTCTTGTTAACTATGTGTAGAGGAATTGGGGTGAGTTCCAACAATTATCTCGAAACTTATGTTGTTACAATGTCCTCTTTTTTTGTCCATCTTCATTATATTTTCTAAGATTTTTTACACAGAAATTAGATCTTCAATATTTTCAAATATAAGTATTCTTTACTATAAAGAATTTGGTTTTCAAGCGTTCTTCTAAACCAAGGGTAGGGGATCTTCATGTGCCATATGTGATACTTTTGCTTATGCTGACCTCGCTTGAGTGAGCTTGTAATCAAGCAGATTGGTTATATATATATATAAGTAGAACATCGTAAAAAGTAATAAAAAAAAAATCTGACCCTTGGTGGGATCCCATCCATGATGGGTGGGTAGCAACTCCATATTGAAATGTTGAAATTCATCCTTGTTAGTATCCTCCAGCCAACATGAATGGGTAGCAAGCATTTGAAATATGGAAAAAATACTCATGCTTTAATGCCTTGTTTTCAGTAGGAAGGTAAGATAATCAATTTTAGCTGCATTATAAGTGGTTAAAGGTGGCTACACTGCTTTCGTGGACAATTGTGGTGCTGCAAGACAGCATTAGCTCCTATCTGCTGCCATACTTATATTATTACAGCAATGGAAGCTTGGTTTCTAGAGGGGAAACTAGGTTCAATTCTGCCATTCTTGTCATAATATAATACCTTTTCTGAGCTTTGGTTTCCAAAAGTAATTATTTTTCCCATGAGGAAAAGAAAATGAACAAAAATCACTATACTGTTCGTACTTATCATCCATTTTGCCTGCCAGATCTTCTTGTTATAAAAGTTGTCGAGCAAACCATTTTCTTTTGCAAGAAAGTAGGCTTTTGTGAACTTTTGGTTTATGTGCTCACTGACTGCAGGGTGCAAGCCAATCAGCGAGCAGGACGAGCAGGAAGAACACGTCCTGGGAAGTGCTACCGGTTATACCCTTCCATGGTTTATGAAGATGATTTCCTTGATGTGACAGTTCCTGAGATACAGAGATCTTCACTTGCTGGCAGTGTTCTATACTTGAAATCATTGGATCTTCCAGATATTGATATTCTCAAGTTTGATTTTCTTGACCCTCCTACATGTAAGTGATCTTTTGTGTTTCTTCATGTTCATGTGCAGAATCAAATACATTTGGTTTCATATTTTCATTTCCAGAATCTTGTGTTCTCAACCAACTTGCTAGAACATGGATCAATTTTTAACACATCTATTCTCTGATCCTTACATTTTATCATTATCTCGAATGGATTTGGCTAAGTCGGGATGGTTTTGTTGCAGATGAGTCACTAACAGATGCTTTAAAGCAACTATATCTAATTGATGCCATTGATGAAAATGGATCAATCACTAGTGTTGGACGAACAATGGCTGGTAATGGACTTTCATTCTTTTGATTTAGTGCTGCTAACTCTATGAATGTTTAGTGTGTTTACACATGATTTGGAAGGAATCCTTCATTGCAATTTTCTGGTGTCTTTTGCATCGGGTACAAACATTAGTTGTACATAGTATATCATTATGCTTTCATCTTTGCAACCATCCATTTAAAGGATACTCTTTTCATTTGAGTTTGATTTGCATTTATGTTGTTGCTAGCTATGGCCTTCAACCTACAAATTATAGTATTTATTTTTGTATAGTTTACACAAATTTATGCCATGAATTAAACAATTAGTTTCTGTGGTTTTATGCAGAATTGCCATTAGAGCCCTCACTCTCAAGAACCTTAATGGAGGCAAACGAGAATGGTTGTTTGTCCCAGGCATTGACTGTGGCTGCTATGTTATCAGCAGAAACCACATTACTTCCTGGTCGAAGGTTAGTTCAAATGGAAATAGAGATTAAATGATCCTTCTGTGATGCATATTTTTGTTATTTATATGAGTAGTGTGCAGTGGTTTTTCTTTCTTTCTTTTTTTTAAAAATTGACTAATGTCAAGAGATGGAGCATTTAATCTTTGCAAAAACTGTAAAACCAAACTGCTACAATAATATGTTTTGTTTTTTGTCTACGGGTGAAAGTGTGTTCATGCTTTTTTAGTTTAATATTTTTCACCTTATAGCTATTGATTTCTGTTTTGACTCTTTGCTGAAGCCTCATTTCCCAATTAAATATGTATGCTCTCTTATTATTTTCCTTTTCAATTTTCCCTTGCATCTGAATATTTTTTAACCAAAAAATACTAATGCTGACCTGAAAAGTCAAGGATGCTGGTTGACTGAAAATTTCATTTTTAAACATAATTCTCATGCTAGATTCACTAACTTGAATCTACATCATATGTGTCCTTGAGTGTGACACCTATTTGTTATTTTCTCTATTTGAAGGTTGCTTTCTTGAGTGCCTAAAAAAATTGAAAACTGAAAGCCTACTTCAAAATTAACTCACCTAATTTAATTAGCCCTTGTAATTTTTGTAGGGAATTGAATTCTCAAAACTTCGTTATTTAGCCAATTTAAATTATCTTTTGGGATAAGCATGCCTTTGTCTCTGTATGCAGCAGTAGGAATACTGAAAAGAAGCGGAAACACACTTCCTGTGAGTATGACCTTCCTGATGGCTCGGGTTTGGGTGATCATATCCAGTTGCTACAGTTTTTTGAGCGCTGGGATCAAAATGACTATGATATTGGTTGGTGCAAAGATAATGGTTTACAGGTAATCTAGCTATAGCCTTCAGTTGTTTCTTGGAAAATAATTTCCTAGATAACTTTTTTGGTGTTCGGGGTACTAAGCAAAATTGGTCAACATAAAATGTTATCTTGGCTAAAGGAAAAACTAAAAATTGACTTCTTTTACTACTGAATATCATTTCTGGATTTTTATAAATTCATAAAAGGAGAAGAACCTTATCAGGAAACCACATAAATATGTATCCATTAGTCCATTGACTACTGCCAAATCTATGGCTATTACCCACTATTAGCATTGGCAGCCAGTCACCAACAATAACTATAATCTACCATTTTTATGCAATTTTATCTCTCCTATGAAATTACAAATAGAGGAATATGAAGCTTTTATTGGTCCAAATATTTTTGTGGTCTTATTTATGGAAAGAAAATTAAGTTTCCAATTTACTGTAAATGGTAGAAAAAAATTTCCTTAGACTAGTTATTCCATGAAATAAACAGAGCTTTAGGAAGTCGTCAAAAAGGAAAAAGAGCTTTAGACACAGTGAGACTTCTAAATTTCATTGTTGTATATTACACTATTAAAGTGAAGTCTAACACAGCATGTTCATAGTTGCAATATACGGCCATTCCTTTTAGACTTATTTCAAACACGGGGTCCATATATTAGTTGCTTTTTTCAGGCCAACAGGCTGAGTAATGTGCTGCAGCCAATACTTCCATTTGTGAATTTTTCCATTTACAACATCTGCTTTCTTAGTACAGTGTCTTGATATTATGTTTCTTGAATTTACTACACACAGGTGCGAGGAATGAAGTTTGTCAAAGATGTTCGGAAACAGTTGTGTCAGATAATGCAGAAAATAGCAAAAGGTCAGTATATATATGCGTGCATGTATGTACACATGATGGAATAGAATTTTATATTTTTGAGGAGCTCACACTACGAGAAATATTAATCACTGTAAACTCAGCATATTTATTTTTCGCAAAACTGAGGCAGCCTTGACTTATTATGTTGGTATCTCACTTTAATTTTGTACTTGATTTATTTTCTCTGGGCATAACTCTAATTTGGTATTCCTTATACTATACTGTTTGTCATTCATTATTTATTCTGGTCTCCTTGTTCTATTCTTCCATTCTTTTCCTTTCATTTGTTCATGGCACCTTAAGGTAGTTTGATCTTTGTTCACGAGTTTATATCACAAAACCATCCATTTGAAGTGCATTTTGTATTTTTTTTTTTCAGAAGATCAAATTCTAATCCTTTGTGGCAACTATAAATGTAATACACATGGACTTTGGGATTGGAATTGGAAATATAACAAAGGCTTCATTAAAATATCAATTTTCAGTATTATTTCCTAAGCTGTTTTCAATTTTCTTGCACAGATGCACCTAAAGATGCATTTTTGATATTATTCTTCTGCTTCACTTAATGAATCTTGTTTTATTTGGAAGCAGGATCCTTGGAAGTACAAGCAGACAAAAGATATAGAAAAAGTCAACAGGAGTATAAGAATTTGAGGGATGCCTTGTCGGTGGGCTATGCAAATAAACTGGCTCATAGGAGTTTTCAACACAATGGCTATAAAACTATAGGTTTCAATCATCAACTGGTTCAGGTACTAAAAGTTGGCATATTATATTCTGAATTTGAGCTGTTGGGTTTTCAATATACATTTGTAAATTTTGATTGAATTTTTTTTAGATATTAAACTCCATTGCAAAAGCCAAAGATTAAATCTGTATATTTAGATCTGGAAATAGATTATGTTCCAAAAAAATTGCCTGAAAAGAGATTTCGGAAGTCTCAGTTTTTGGTGCTGGCTAAAGTGAATAGTTTGGTGTCTTATGGATGCGCTTTCTAGGTGATTGCATGTATATGACTCATGAAATAAATCAAATCAACAAATAAATAGTAGAGCAGTAAGATAATTAGATTTTAGCATCAACTACTTGTAATTTATGATTTTTCAACTGTTGTTTTGTCTTTAAAATAAAGCCTGAAGGTAATTATTCATGGCAATAGGTGCATCCATCTTCTGTTCTAAATACCGATGAATATGGAATGTTCCCAGAGTATGTTGTATACCATGAGCTCATTGCTACCTCGCGTCCATACATGCGCACTGTGTGTGCTGTGGAAGCTTCATGTGTTAATCCAATCTGGGAGAAGCTCAAGAACCTGGATATCAGCAAACTGAGGTAAATTTATTTTTCTCTGAAGTACTTTCGATGCAAAATAGAACTATATGTGGTTCTTTGCCCTTTTGTTGTATGCAGTGGTGGTCTTGGTCAAAGCGTCAAAGATGGAACTGAAGGAGAGATCTCAGACTTGCCACAGAAAGAGCCTGTTGCTGTTGCTGGTGTTCCTGATGACCATGAAAGTAGAATTCAGGCAGCTAGGGATCGTTATCTTGCACGCAAAGGGAAGAAATGACCATAGTTATCATCTGTTTTTAATATGATTATTGGCATATCGAAAGCTGGATTTTGTCTTCCCTGTTCGTTGGGATTATTACTTGGATGAAGCTTGCCAAATCAGGAGTACTGGGGAGAGATTAGGTCAGTGGCCCTCTCTCTCTGTCTCTCTCTGTGTGTGTAACCCATATTTTTCATGGCAGCCCTACTACATCTATTATTTTCTCATTTATGAACAGGCCTTGGGAGATGAGACAGAACATGGGCTGAAAGCAGTATTTATTTTGCCCTGCAAACTGTGGCTTATTGTATACCATATGTGCAATTTACTGTCTGCTGGGACGACGAGTGCTTGCTCACAACCCTGAGTATAAAGAAAATATTGAAATGGTAACATGGTGAAAAGCCTACAGCTTTTTTAGATTTGAGAAATTCATCAGAAGAAAATCAGGGTATTTGTTGTCATTCATTTATATACTGATTTCATGCAAGAGAAAAATAATTCAAGTCTGTCTATTTTAGTATTGTGATTATTTTTGGTGATCGTAGTATAGGGTTTGTTAAAACTTATTGGGGATGCTGGTACATTCACAAGGGTTTCCTCATCTTACTTCATTACTGAAAACAAAAACAGTTCATCTCAAAATCTATTAAATCAAATAATTCAAAAAAAAAATCAAATTAATGAGTTCTTCACTACCGAATACCCAATGGGCTAATTAATTCTTTATAATATATATATATATATATATTGCTAAAGAAGACAGCAATCGTTTACGTTTTCGTAGGTACACTTCCCAAAGTAAAACGGATGTTTACGCAAAAACTAGAAATTCCAAGTGCTACTGCTTTAGCTTATTTTTATTGGGAACAGGGAAGCAGCTGAAGCCGATAAAGGCGATTGCTGGAAATGTATGCCTACAAGCTCTACTTAGATTAGTAGAACATTGGAAAAAGAAAAAATCAGATGAGATACAGCTAGACCACTGATGCCAAATAGATAAATTAATTCTCTGCAATTTTAGAATTGGAATTTTAACCAAAACTTTTATGCCACTATTGTTTTGTTTGGGGAGTGGGTTGGGGGTGGGGTTGTAAATAGAAGTACAAGCATATCAACATGAATTGTTTTTTTTTTTAAAAAAAAAAATTTGTATGATTAAATTACTCCTGTAGAAACTAAAATGTCACCTGAATTTGAAATTATTTTTAAAAAATTTTTTATCATTCAAGTTAGATTCTGAACGGTAATAATGAATTGATATAACAGTAATAAAATCATCTATACATATCAAATATGGAGTTTAAACCTTAATAAAGTTAAACAGATTTATCAAATTTCTCCTCACCCTGTTAAATTATTTAATAATGCTCAAACAATGTGCTCACTAATTATAAATAAATTAATATGAGATTCACATGTGTTGTTCATTAAATTGTTTTAGCCAAAAATGATTAGATTAATAGGATGTGCTTCTTTCTCTTATGAAACAGGTTTTACTATAATTTATTTATCTGCCAAGGATGAGTCAAGAGAAAGCAAAATTTTGGTTTAGCTAATAATTATCGTATTTCTAGCAAGATTATGGTTTTCAATCCAATGAGCTCAAAAAAATATTTGATTAGTTAACAGACAACAGTATGCAGATTCTCGGAATGAGCAAAACTGATTAGTTAATGATTTGATTATAATACAATAATAATAAGGAAAATTGCATACCCTTAACAGAGTTGACTTTTACCTAACACAGAATCTTCAGATCTAAACTGTGTCTTAAAATAGTTAATTGTTTAATCCCTCTAACTTTGACTGGAGCTGGGCCGGAACAGGGTCCACCTACCCAGCTAACCAACCCAATCAAAAGTCCAACAAACCATTCCTCTTGCCAAAATTAACGAGACACTGCATCTACCAGCTACCACAGACTCTCTACTTCTGTATAATCCTTCGACTCTCTCTCTCTCCCTCGTTCGAAAAGCAAAAGCCTAACTTTAGAGGGAGACGGAGAAAATGGCGAGTTCACTTGAAGATGTGCCATCTGTTGATATTATGACTGAACTCCTCCGCCGCTTCAACTGCTCCTCCAGGCCTGACAAGCGTCTCGTTCTCATTGGTACTCTCTCTCTCTCTATCTACTATGCTAATTTGAGTGTCTTTTAGTTTAGTTTGTTTACTTGATATTTTTCAAGGAGAATTTTTTTTTGTTTTTCCTTTCTTTCAAGTTTCAGTGTTTAGGGATTTAGTTTCTTTATTTGTCGAATTTTGGTGAACGGAATGTTCTTTTCATTTATAAATGGGCCGTTTTCATATTCTGTTCACTAGCATTGGTTGAGTGTCAATTGTCTACAGTACAATGTGAGTTTCGGGGTTAATAAGGAATTGGATGAATTGCAGGTCCACCTGGGTCAGGGAAGGGTACACAGTCACCCATTATCAAAGATGATTACTGTTTGTGCCACTTGGCTACTGGTGATATGCTTAGAGCTGCAGTTGCTGCTAAGACTCCCCTTGGAATTAAGGCTAAAGAAGCCATGGATAAGGTAAACGTTAATTGCTCCTTACTTAGTCTTTCGATCATATTTCTAATCATTGCTTTTGTTGCTGGATTTGTTTTGTCTATGTAGGGAGAACTTGTATCGGATGATTTGGTTGTTGGAATAATTGATGAAGCAATGAAGAAGCCATCCTGTCAAAAGGGTTTCATTCTAGATGGCTTTCCAAGGACTGTTGTTCAAGCACAGAAGGTTATATTCTTTATTCTGCTATCTAGTTATTGTTTCTTTTCAAAATTTTCTTGGCTTTGGCATTGGCAATTTTCTTACTCACAAATGATATTTCGCATTTTGTTACAGCTTGATGAGATGCTTCAGAGGCAGGGAACTAAAATTGATAAGGTGCTCAACTTTGCAATTGATGACTCCATTTTAGAGGAAAGGATTACTGGCCGTTGGATCCATCCTTCCAGTGGTCGGACTTACCACACTAAATTTGCACCACCCAAAGTCCCTGGTGTTGATGATGTAAGTTGGCATCTATTAACCTGTTTTCTCCTCCTTTTTTTCTTTAATTTTTTTGTCAAAATAAGTTCCCCTATTGTTATGCTTTGATGGATTACTGAACTATTCATTCACATGAATCAAGTAATATGTTATTGCTATTTGCATGCATTCAGCATTCAAGATTATAAACTTCAAATTGGTTTTGATATATGTTTCCTGCAATTTCATTCTGAAATTTTTGGATTGAATTGTGCTAAAATAGAATAAGTTCAACCCAAAGCTTAATTGTAGATTTCACTAATGAAATCCAGTACTAAAGAATAAGATGTCTGGATTGACCATTTAAAATATCTTAAGCACCTTCTATACTTCACATCGTGTAGCATTCATGTTCAATTCATGATAAAACTTGTACTTGTGGAAGATTCTCAATTGTCATGTTGTGCAATTGGGCTTTATGATGCCTGCATTCAAATAAACAGAGTAGGGCTGCTATAACTCTTGTCAATACTAACATATTTTACCTTTGTTTTTGCTGTGGCAAAAAAGGTTTCTGGAGAGCCTTTGATTCAACGAAAAGACGACACCCCAGAAGTTCTGAAGTCAAGGCTTGAAGCATTTCACAGGCAAACTGAACCTGTAAGTTTTTTCCACTTATTCTGTACTCATAGTTATCCTCCACTTAATATACATTGTGGGTGATGAAATTTACTTTCTTTGGTCATATGGAAGACAGACTTTCATGGCTTCGTGATGGAAACAAGTTTTGAAAATTATTAATTTGGCTTGTATTGGAGTTGTCACTAGTTGATCAACATCTTTTTTGCTATGTGTGTGACCCAATCTAAAGCTTAGAAGAAATTGTGGTTATCATTTTGGATACCTAAAGCTTCACTAGAGGTGCAATTTATTTGTTAATTTTTCAGTGAGCTGGCATTGGAGTGCATTTATTTGCTTACAAAAGTCAAAACAAAATTGTATTTGGGAATTATATCACCCTTAACATTGAAAATGCTTTAACACTCAATAAATTAGCAAATACTTGAATAATAGAAGCATAACCTTTGTGTCTTGTATAACCCAATCTTCATAGCCATAATCATGTGTAAAATTTTTCTGCTTCACCAGCTTTTGTCGTCAAAACTAAAAAATGGTCAAAAGAGGGTTTCCCCCTTGGCATGTAGAGAGAGGTTTTTGCTCACGTATTCTTAGAGATTCCATTTGGATGTATGAGCATTTGGATTTGTGTTCTGAAACATCATAAAAAATTAGAATGATCTCAAGTCGAAATACTCCATTGGTTCATATGATTATCTATACAAATGGACCTTGATGTTATCCGGCATGTTATGCATGTACATAGTAGACTATATGATATGATCCCAAGTAGAGTCCTGTACACATTAAATTTTGATTAATTTTTATCTAATTAGTTTTAGTATAATATATTTATGGGTTGTATAATTATATTAAAATTAAGTATATTAGTAAGTTTTAGACCTATTTTATATTAGTTTATAGCCCAAAACTAATTTAGGTTTTATTTTTATCTTATTTAGAAGCTTATCCTTATCTAGTAAGTTTATCCTGATTTAGTAAGTTTATTCTTAATTAGAAAATTTAAATTGGGATTTTTATATAGCTAAGTCACTATAAATACTTAACTAAATTAATGTATTAAAAGGACTTCAGATTTTGATTAATATAAACTTTTATGTGAAAATTTTCTCAGTTTTTGTTTTTGTTAAGAATCGTTTTGAACTTATTAAAACTAATTACTTTGTGACGTTCACCATTATACAAAGGTTATTGATACAGGTTCGTCAATGGGTCGAAGTTTTCTTGTTCAAATCTAATTTGGCTTGAATAAAATTCCTAAATCAGGATAAGGTTCCTAGATAAAAATAATCTCCTAAATAAAATAAAAATAAAATCTAAATTAATTTTGAGATATAAACTAATATAAAACAGATTCAAAACTCACTAATATACTTAATTTTAATATAATTATACAACTCATAAATATATTATATTAAAACTAATTAGATAAAGATTAATCAAAATCTAATGTATATAGGACCCTACTTGGAATCATATTACTATATCAATGTTATATGCTGGATGTCAACACATGCTTTGATTGAAAGACTTTGTTGGTGTTGCATACGTTTCTATTGTATCTTAATCTCATTTAACAACTATTATGAAATTTATGTTCTACAGGTCATAGATTATTATGCCAAGAAAGGTGTTCTTGAACAGCTTCATGCAGAGAAACCCCCAAAAGACGTCACTGCTGAGGTTCAGAAGGCTCTCTCTTCATAAAAGTGCTCCAATCATTTTAACCTAGCTCATAGTTAGTCTGATACATTGTCAGATCAGCTAATCAGTGGTTTTCTCTATCCAATTTCCATCCAAGACACCAATTCCTGATAATTTATCGAACACCACGTCCTTGGAGTATTTTGTATTAGTTACCAAATAAAAATTTTGAATGAAATATGAGAATTTTGAAGCAATACTCAAAATTTGATTCTGCGGTTAGATCATTTGGGGCAGTGGCCTCACAGCTTCCATTCTTCAACTTTATTTTCTTATTCAGACATTGAAATTGACAAGCCATCTAAAGGAGTATAACAGGACTGATAATAGTGTTAGTGTAATTAAACTAATGAAAAGAGAAACCTCCAGAAATTGGCGTATGCCGCCATCTGCGGCGGCAAGAAGAAGTGTTTAAAGTGTAGAATTCTAGTTCCGGTGCAGCTATCAGCAGGCATTATTATTAACCTTATCATTGTTGGGTTAGTATATCCATTTCATTGATTGAATTCTAGTCACCGCTTGTGCTATTTTATTTCACAGATTTCCATAAGATCAGGAAATGTATGTTAAATTGGCCTGACAAGAGAGCATATAACTGAGGACAGTAGGAGAAGTAGAGTTTGTTGAGCATTAGTGAAAGGCGTAGTTTGAGGAGCAGCGTAGGGAGTCTCTAATGCGAAACTAGTAGACGGCTACTGGAAAAGTGGAGTTTGTTGTTGCTGCTGTTATTGCGTTTGAGAAGAAAATGGACAGGAGAAGAGGGAGGAACCGAAGCCAGTGGAAAAAGAAGGCGTTAATGGAGTCCCGAAAGCCAGAGTACCAAAAGCTGGAGTTGAAGAAGGCGTGGCAAAGGCTGGGATAGAAGACGGTGTGCCAAATGCAGGCGTGGAGGATGGGGTGCCAAAGGCTGGAGTCGAAGCTTGAGCAGCGAACATTATTGCAATTACAGAAAAGGGAGCTAGCGAGTGTAGAATGTGAAAGCTTCTCTGCAGTTAAAGAAAAATGATGCCATGAAAGCGTTTTGCAGCACAAGTGTTCGATCCTTGAACACTTTGCTTTGGTCGTTCTGAGAGAAGGGGATAGAAAAGAAAATTTAACAAAAGTAATAAAAAAGAAATTAGGCCAATGAGTTGAAAAACCTCAAAATAATTTGATAGTTGGATTTATACTCACATTGGATTTGTAGTATATGGTGTAATTGTCATTTTGATATTCATATTTATCATTTGTATTGTTTATAATCTCTTAAAAAATCACAAAGTTATGTTCATTGTTTTCTTCCTAGAGAT
Organism: Aleurites moluccanus; assembly: GCA_948193065.1. Taxonomy (NCBI): domain Eukaryota; kingdom Viridiplantae; phylum Streptophyta; class Magnoliopsida; order Malpighiales; family Euphorbiaceae; genus Aleurites; species Aleurites moluccanus. Next base: position 27,841 of record CANXYC011849543.1, read on the forward strand.
TCTTCATTTCACTAGGCAAAAGACTATCAAATGGGCTACTGTTTCTGGTCATGTTTAAAAGGTGATGTTTGCTTTTGTTTAGAATAATCGTTGAGAAAAATGAAAGAAACAAAATCAAATGTCATATTAGCTGCCATTTTGATTTGTTTTCAAGGTAATATATGCAGACACTGCCCTATGAAAGAAAGCCATTTCCATTTGATGTCACCAAAAATGTCACTCTAGAAAACAACAATCAGCGTAGTAAATTCAGTTTACCTTTTACAAGGCAAAAAGCTAATACCAGCTCCAACGAACCCTGTCTCTTCTGGTTCAAAGCCAGCCCCCTTCAGTACCTTTCTGGCACCTCAATTTTCAAGGAATACACACTAGATTAAACATTGATGTCTCAATAACTCAAACACACCAAACTCCCAGTCTTAGTTTAACAGTACATACATATCAAGAAAAACTTCTACCCATGCCATACATAAATAGTTGAAATGCAACGAAGAATGTAGCAAGAGAATTTCATTGCAATTAAGAGTGCATAATGATCAATGACAAATGAAACTAAAATCAAGAAGTCAGTGCAATGCAATCAAAAGTACACATTCAATTAATACAAAGACAGCCAGCAGATATGCAAATACACTCTAGACGATTAATAAATCAGATGATGCACCATTTCATGCCTTGATAGTCACACTGCACAAGCACAGTCCGGAAGGTTTTATTTCAGAAGTCTGCCACTCTGAACCTGGGGATGCATTAGGATCATACAACAGAGTTCGATAACCCGGTGCTTCCTGTATTGAGAACAATAAAAGCTTCCCATCAAGTATTCCAAAGCGGAAACCAATGATACTTGAGCTCCCAGTCAATGGAACTGGTACCATTTTCCATGAATTGTCCTCTGGACTGAATATTGCTAGTTTCCTCTGATTCTTCCACTCCATACAGAAGAGCTTATTTCCCAGTACAGCATGAGCAGTAACCATGACACAACCATTCTTAATCTCACACCAAGTGTGCCTCTCCGTATTGTACACATCAACAAATTTTGAATTGCCAATAGTGAAGCTTGACCTTCCTCCCATAACAAAAAGCTTCCCCTCAAAGCCACAAGCAAAGCAGCCCCACCTCGGGCGGCGAAGACTCTCTATCAGAGTCCACTTTTCAGTGTCAGGGTCATACATCTCAACACTTGAGAGACTATCGCCATCGATACCATTGCCCCCAACAGCGTAAACTTTGCCATTAACCTCTGCACATGCAAAATCATAGCGTGCAACATTCATGTCGAACAATTTGCTCCAACTGCAAATACAAAGGCCATGTTGCAGAACTTGTAAGAATCATGAAAATCCAAGTCCCCAAGATGACAGTTGATGCATATCAATAGGTTAATAAACTAGATAAACCCAACCAAATAGAAACCCCAGATACTAACAGTAACAATTTTTTTGTTATAAAGTTGGTTCCAAGATAGTGAAACCACATAGAGGAGGTTAGTTCATTCTTAACCATTCAACAATCTGGTTCTCCAAAATTTTAAATGGTGCAACTGATGTTGGTTGAGCAAGTTGCAACCGTATCTAAATTTCTCCAAAATCACCAATTCCGCATTGATCTATAAGGAGGTTAGTTCATGAGTTTTTAAAATGACCACAAAGATTTGCAATAGAAGTAATATTTCCGTGTAAGCCAAATACAAAACTATCAAACAGACTCCCACCCCAACCTCCAGTCTCCAACTATCCATATGTCAAAAATCTACCATGCCAAGATATATTCATGCAAGGTCACAACAAGGAAAAATAGACAAATATATCAAAGAAAAAGCCGGGACATAATATACAGGCATGAATATGGAAAACTAACCTGTTGAGACAAGAATCATATTCATAAACATCTGCTGAGGCAGAGCCAGTCCCCCCAATAACTGAATAGCCAGCCATGACAAGAAGCTTTCCATTTAGAACCACAACCCCAAACCCAGCCTTCACAGGACCAGGCATTTGTGGTAGAAGCTGGCGTCTATGTCCCAGGCAATCCAAAACCTCCCAGTGGCTTTCCTTTCCTTCAGAATCCACAGTTAGGAAATACAACCATTCCTCAAGCAACCCAGCCAATTTTCGCACAACAAGGAATTCTTTGCTTTTAATAAATGATCTCCATTTCTTGCAGACTGCACCCATAGAAGGGAAGTAGGGATGAGGAACAAGTGCAAGGCAATACTTAGCCACATCATCAGCCAGCCCGGGCAGAATGGGGCTGTCAATATCATCAGCAACCTGAGAAGCTAATTGAAGGTTGCTCTTCGAACAAGTTGACTTATCTTGGGCAAGGGAAGTGAAGAAAGACATGTCCATGTATGTAAAAATCTTTTTTCAACTCACAAACCCGGCATTTTCAGGAAATCAAGAGAGATGTAGATGACTACTGTATTCGGCCTAATATATCTCCCCAGAACGTATCAATACTTTCAAATGGTAGATGTTCGATTAAAGAAATTCATGATAACCGTCACCTATAGGAATTTTACATGTCCAAGGCATAAATGATGACGCAGAATGAACCACTTGAGCATTAACCGCTGAGGATTTTCTGTGACTTGTCCAGTCTGATTCAAATTCCATACCAGTAACTCTGCTCTTAAAGTAATTCCTTTTGGTTGTTTTACGCAGACTGTTCTCTAAGCCTCTAAAATACTCTCTTGCTCCACACATTGACCAAATTTCTACACAAAACAGTACTAAAATTAACATCCATGAAATTTGAATTCAAAAGACCAACCCTGTTCTTCCCCCCTAAAATTTACATAAATACATACCAGTAAAGGCCATAGAACTTAGCAAGTCTCAGCCCCCTTTGACTTTCATCTTGATTGGACTTGATATTCACCTGACCGATTACAAGAAAGGCTGAAAGGTATGCTGTAAATCAAAAACAAAAACTAAAATAGCAAAAGAAATATATATCAAACTAGCAGTACTTAATTTGGTGCATCGCTTTTCATCACCATAACAAAGAAAAGGTGTAACTTCATTTCAAAAGTTTTCTTCTTCTTTTTTTTTTTTTTTTTTTTTTTTGAGATTAATTTCATTTCAAAAGCAAAACAAATGAAATGGAGACACCTAATATTCCCAAGACCTTATCAATCACACTCCAAGTAACTTCTAAAAGCATAAATCTCAAGTACACCTACCCTATCCACCAAACATTCACATTCACAAAATAGGCAATGAAAGTTAAAGAGTGAACACCTAGAAAAAGTCTAATACTACCCCTTTTCTTCCATCTTCAACAACAACAAAAAAAAAAAAAAAAAAAAAAAAAAAAAAAAAAAAGAAGAAGAAAGAAAGAACGGGTAATAACCAAG
>CANXYC011849558.1:0-10000 GCA_948193065.1 Aleurites moluccanus
GAATGGATAAGTAATTGATGGTTTATTTGATGTAGAATTGCATTTGGAATCAAAGTGATATATATAGGCTATTTGGAGGATTCGGTTGAATTAGCTTGAAAGTGAGCTTGTTCAAGTGATTTGGAGGCTTAGGTGAGTTTATACTGCATTAAATTACATGCCTGTATTATTGAATTGATGAATGGAAACCAATTGTAAAACCCCATTGTTGGCCGAACCTAATGTGCACTATTCACCCTTGAAATTTTGCTTTATTTTTTATTGAATTCCCTTGCCATTTGATCCCATTTGATGATAGTTTAATTGTATTTCTTGATACCTATACTTTGTTTGCCAATGTGCCTTTGTGTTGATTGAATTGGGTAAGCCAAATTTGTACCAAAACCTAACCTATTAGCTTGCCATTGTATGCCCACCAAGTGTTCGAAGAAATGCCTAGTTCATTTGCCTTTAGCCTATTGGTTTGTATGCCATAGGCCTACCAATTGAATATCATTGTCACCAGCGATGTTGGCATGCCAATTAACCTTCCGTTTTCCGCTACCAAACCAACTTTTGTTTTATATCTTTCCTTATTGCTAAACCCTTTATCATCGATTGTATATTGTATACGACATTGCTATTTATTATATTGATTACTGTACTGATTGATACCAAACTGATTGTTATTGGATTGACTGATATCTAGATGCCATTGTTGCTTATGGTATCCCTCGTTATTAACCCTGATATGGCTTGGCAGAGCTACCGATCCGACAGGATAATGGGGAAATATTCTCGGCGATGTGCACATTATATTACTGATACCCTAGCTAGGAGGGGTTATGGTCCTGGCCATAGGGCCTAATCAGCCTTATGCTCATTGATATAGATATGATACTGGAGACCTACATGGTCTATACTGATACATATTACTAGAGATTGTATGATTTCTTTTCATACAGTCCATCCCTTTATTTGTCTTTCCATATGTTACCGAGCCTATATGATATTCTTTGGCTTTACTGAACCCTGACATTTATACTGTATACTGTTATCCTATTAACTGATATCATTGTTTATTTGATGCTGATTATTTATTGTGATGCATGTAAATTCACTGAGTATCATCTATACTGACCATTTCATTTATTTACCCATTTTAAGAGATGAGTAGATTGCATATTCCTGTCTTCTGTCATCCCGGGATATCTGCAAACGTTGATCTGATGTAATTTTCTGGATTACTGTATTACTATTATTTTTTGGTATTCATTATCTAGTTGCGCCATGGGGTATGTATGGGTTAGTTAGGAGATAAACATATGTATATATTGATGATGATTTATTGAGTTATATGATGATGCATGATATGGTATATGAGTGTTACAACCAATTGCAGAATGATTACAGAATGCATGACAGAAAAACAGAATGAATGGTAACTAATTAAAATGAATAATATATTGAGGTTTATAGATGGTGCATGTGATACTGGGTTCTACGGGTGTCGGTCGCTACTGGCATCTCTCGTGCCCTAGAACCTTCGTGGTTCGGGAAATCCGATTATGACATTTTGTGCCTCAAGTTCTTGCATTTATCAGTTTTATGTCTATGGCCTTGGTGATATTTGCAGTATTCATTCATGTTCCAAACAAAGTTTGGAGGTGGCCTCAGTTTTAAAATTGTGATTAGCCTGGCTTCAAATGCTCTCTTGTAAGTTAAGCTCAAAGGCTCACCTAAATCAGTAAATTTTCTCTTTTCTGATTTTAAGGGATGACGGTTGGTAGCTACTCTCTTGCTTTTCCATACATCGGAGGTGGCAAACTTGAGAGTAGAGGTGTTAGTTTATTTACACCTTTCCTCAACTATACGATCTTACTCAAGCATAATGGTATTGTGCCTCTGATACTTTTCTATTTATGTGTGGGTAAGAATTTTGCTTCTCTGAAAAAGTTTCAAGGAAATAGAAGGGATGGTGTTTGTGCTTGTCGACATGCTGAGGCTGCCTAAATTAGTATTAGATATAGTTGAAGAGCTCGGACGAATGGGGTTGGATTGATTCTAGTTCATCATCTCCCTCATATTAACAATGATGGTCTGATGTTGGAAGTTTAGGGTATTGACAATATAATCTAATGTATTCAAAAAAATTAGCTTACTAGGTGGCTATAGTTTTATTGAAGCTGGTCTGCTGAGCAACCAATACTTTGTCAAAATGGGCTTGTTGAGCATCTAAGGAAGACTTGAGGATTGCTTGAAATTTTTCCTCCTGTTTCTTAATGAGAGTGGTGAAAAGTGTGGTCATAACCTCGAGATCGATTTCTTCAGTCATAGGTACCTTCCATAAAGGGAAAAGAACAAGATCAGTAAAGGGTACAGGTCTGATTTTTGCATGGGTGTATTTATTTCACAATTTTTAGGTGGTGGATTAGGTAAACGGGGTCATTTCTTGATAGGACAATGGGATGATGGGTCGATTTCAGGTTCACTATTTATGGATATGTAACGACTTAGTGGGTCAAGTTCAGTATTTATGGATATGGTAACGGCTTAGTAGGTCAGGTTCACTGTTTGTGGATATGGTAGCAGCTCAGTAGGTCAAGTTCACTGTTTGTGGATATGATAACAGCTCAGTGGGTCAGGTTCATTATTTATGGGCATGGTAATGATTTAATGGGTCTGGTTCACTGGTATTGGTAAATGAGATAGTGGGTCGGTTTCACTATTTTGATAAGTTTATCTGGTTCATAACACAGGTTAAGTTTGTACGTTATGAGGTAAGTGGATTTGTTTCACTTGGTTTGTGACTGCTTAAGCTCTAACTATTGACCCTTGACTTTTGTTCACAAGTTTGGAGAGAGACATGGTCTATGTGTTACCACATATGTGTATGATATGCATGCTTGTATGAGAAAATTAGTTTCATGAACTTAATATTTGATTATTATGGTAGGTGGGCCCTAAAAGAAGCTGAGTTCTAAGGTCAATTACATGATGCTAGGTGGCTGGGTTGAATCAGGGTCCCGCGGAGCAGTAATATACCTAACCACTTGTGTGGGTCAAACGATACTACATACCTCCCTGAAAGGATCATGGATTCATCGCGAGTTGTAACCTTTCATTATCTCCCAACATACCCAATGAGGGTTGCCAGGTCGATGTTAGTTGGTGTCCAAGAAGAAAATCGTAACTAGTAGCAGACAAGGAGTCTATGTAGTGATGCATGATGCAAATGCAAAGTTAGTTTCAATTAAAAGCAAAGCTTTGAATTCATTTTGAAAATATTTTTCAAAAATCAATTGGTAGACCTCTTCTTTCATTTTAAAAAATAACAAGTTCCCAGTGGAGTCGCCAGTTGTGAGGTCTCACCTAGTAGCGTCATGGAGGTTCAGTAGTCGCTCCTCTCTTTTAAAGGGGTTTTGGTCTTACATCGCCGGAATGTCTAGCCGGCTAGATGTTCTATTTCTCAATTCACTAAAAAAATTATTTTATTTTTGTTTTAAAATTTGTTTCGAGTTCAAGTCTATTTTAAATACGGGTTTTGGGAGTCCCACCTTAATTTTATTTTTGTTAGTAAAATATAAGGAAAAACTCAAAAATGACTCCAATTTAGTTTTCACAATAAATAAAACTACTAGACCTTCGAAAGGATATGAATTCGGTGACTAGGTTCTTAATTTAAGAAACTCTGACTTGGCTTAAAATGGATTCTGACTTAAAACAATAATTTCATGAGAAGTTTAATATTCATAACAGTTATACGAATGCTAAAGAAGTAAATAAATTGGAAAGCGGTAAAGAGATTAAATAATTACAACCATAATAATTGAGGATATTAACTCTAGTCCTTATGGATTCTAGGTTAATCACAAATTCCTTAAAATAATTGTATTAAAGGTAATAAATGAAAAAATTATTTTTGAAGTTTTGGATTTGATGCTCAATTAAATAGTATGCCTAAGTATCCCGTTTGAATGGGAATCAAAATCTGTTTAATTCGCCCTTCTTGTGAAGGGTTTCGGTGCCAAGGGCTACTTGGGCTTAAAGTATTTTGGTTTTGATGAAGATCCCAATCCTGAGTGTAACTTTCGTATAGACTGGCAAATCGGGGGTGGACGAAGTTCCTTGCCAGATCGAAGTTTCATCTTTTTTATTTTTCGGGTAGCCCGAAGGTTGGATTGACTGCTTGATATTCGTTAAATTAATCTAAGGAAGATTAATTTAAGGCACTATTAGCCATCTTCAAATCATTAAATCTTCAACGCCTAAAGAAGACCTTGAATAGGGTAGTTTGGACCTCAGGAAGGAAAAACCTTGAGAGAGTTATATTAGAGGGAGAGAAGAGAAAGCTAATTGAGGATAAGCCTACTCAATAGCAACGTGTGTATTGCAAATGAGGAGTGAGGCTCTATTTATAGAGTTTTTGAAGGATATTTTAGTCATTTTCGGTCCAGATCTGGTAGTGACACTGGGAAGTTTTGGCCGTTCACACCAGATACATTAGTGTCATGAAGTTCTGAAGGTGGCAACAACATAGGGGGCACTGGTGGATCCACTAGCAAGTGAAGTTAGATCCGCCAGTTTATCTAGTATGAGACACCAAATACATTGGCAGATCCACCAAGCCTTCTGGGCAGATCCACCAGATATGCTTCTATGGGATTTTCGCACGCATCTGATTTTTCATCCGATTGTCCGTCTTTTCCACTTTCGAGCTTTCGGGGGCCAATTAAATCTTATATGAATTTGTTTAAAGTCTAGGGGTGTGAAAATTTTATGTTCACAATCAGCCATTGATACCTTCAAAAGATAAAAACTATGGATTGGCCTGCTTTAACCAGGGTTTAAATGGGCTTTCTAATATAAGATAGTATGGTCATCTTAGTTGGGCTTATGAGATAAGAAGGTTTTTTGGTATACATGGGCTTTGACTCATCGGTTCTTAGTCCATCTATTATGGATGCATGAACATGGCATGAGAAAAAATGTTTCAGGATGATAATCCAATAACATCTGTTACAGTACATAAGACCTAAGATCTAAGATCTAAGTTCATTACATGAGGGCTAGGTGGATTGGATAAAAAGGGTATCCGTCATATTAGGGCAGTGATATACCTAATCACATGTGAAACAAAAAGTTTCACGTTGGTTCAATAGTACATACTGCCAGTTACACTTTAAAAAGATTGAAGATTCGTCGCAGAGTAGATGCTTTTGCTATCTCCCAACATACTCAAAGAGAATTGTCAAATCAATGCTACTCGCTATCCGAAAGGCTTTGATTTATAATTGGTTATGCAAGTGATGCAAGAAAATCAACCATTAAATAAAAAGCTAAATAAAAGTTACTTTTTTCAAAAATTATTTTTTTTTTCTTTTTAAACCAAATAGTAGTCCTCTTTAACTTTTAGAAAAATTTTATCCACAATGCAGTCACCAACTGTGAGGCCTCGCCTAAGCATTGGTCCGGTCCACTCAAGAAATTGAAATGCTCATTTGGGTGATTTTTCACGCAACAAAGACAGCTTTTGCCTTACATTTGCAAATTATTTGTTTAATTTTGATTTTAAAAGTTATTATAGAGTCGCCACCTTTATTTTTATGGGAAAAGAAAAGAAAACCCAATTTTAACTCCAAATTTACCCAAGAATAAAATCACTAGGCCTTCAAACCAAGACTGAGCTTAGGAACTAGGTTTTTGATTTTACGTAAATCTAATTTGGCTTTTTATTTAACTTATGATTTATGAAAACGAATTCAAGGGCAATTATAAAATGGTATTTTAAGATGAATGAATGAAGCAAATTACAATATATATAAAATAAGCAATAAAACATTCAAGTAAAAGAAGCAATAAAAAGAATTAAATATTACATCAAAACCCAAAAGCAGGGGATGCCAACTCTAGCTCTTATGAGTTCTAAGTTGACCACATATTTTTCAAAATTATATGAAAGATAAAATAAAATACAAAATATATAAATTAGGAAAAAGAAGACTTTTGTGTTTTTTTGGATTTGAATCTGTGAAGTAACTTGCCCACATATCCTTTTGAATGAGGATCAAAACCCATACAGTTCTCCCTTTTTACAAAGAGGTTAAGTCTGATTTAAAAAAAAAAAGTTTGATTTTAACTTTTATCTTTTATCATGTTTTGATTCTTTAATTGATGCTTTACCAATTTAAAGAAAGGTAAAAGAAGGAGAGGTGCAATTAATTATTTTTTAGTTTGATGCTTTACTAAATTAAAGAAAAGTAGAAGAAGAGATGCAATTAATTATTCTTTAGTTTGATACTTTACCAAATTAAAGAAAGGTATAAGATTAGAGATGCAATATTCAATGCATTAACTTGAAAAGATTAAGTTTAGAACACAATACCTTGCTTCTAGACTTGGACGGTGGGCGTCTTAGAGTTCTTCTGAATTGGAGTTCCACTTTTCGCGAGGGTAATCAAATTAGTCCAAATTGTCCAATTATTTTTTAACTAATATGAAAGTTAATTATTAGTCCAATTTAGTCCAAAAGTGATGTTGAATTGACTCAAAGAGAGATCAATTTAGGACTCCAATTGCTAGGGTAAATCTTTTATTCCTCCAACTCAAAGAAAATTGAAGAAATTGGTTCGAAATCAAAATAAAGTGAACCGTTTATGTTAAAGAATATTGATTAAGAGGGGAGAAGGGAGAGCCAGTAAAGGAAAACTCAACTTAACTATTCATGTTTTTTTTCTGGAGGCTGAATGAGCTTACCTTCTTAGCGACGCCGCCATAGAAGAGTAGTGCCGCCACTTCATGGTGGCGGCACTGCCACCTCCACTGGTGGATGCCGCCAAGGCCATTTGGCAACTCCGCCACTACCACATGGCAGTTTCTGGCTTCTTTCGATCCAGTTTATCCGTTTCAAAAGTGGTTTGATCCCTGATCGATGCTAATCAGTCTGGTTCAGCCTCAAGTCTGCTTAGAGTGCAAAAACACGTGTTCACACAAGGAGGAAGAGGTTTGTTAGTATACGCTATTAAATGATTCCCCAAGGAGCTGTTCACAACATCTAAAAATGAGAGCATCTAGAAGAAGCACGCACCTCTACGCTCTCCTTAAGACCAAAAAAGGAAAGATAAATATTGTCATTTTTATGAAACCAACGGGCATGACACTAATGAGTGCAAATAGCTCTTAGAAGATATTGAGAAGATGATTAGTCAGGGCTATCTACGAAGATTTGTCAAGGGATGGCCTTAAGAAGGGGCCAGCAGGGTAAGTCAAGCAGAGACAAAGGTAAACAGGTTGTGAATGATGGCTCGGTAGAAGTCACCCATTGTATTACAGGAGGACCCAAGGAAAGTTCCTGGAGTAAAAATCAAATAAAGGCCCAAAGGAGAGCAAATGAGGAGCATGAGTCTTTATACTTTGGAGATAGGTGAACCTAGGCTATAAAGGAAGATGGGAGTCTACTAAGAACTCCTCATGCTGACCTACTGGTCATTCAAGCCATTATGACTAACTATATAGTGAAATGAATACTTGTGGATGGTGGAAGCTCAATGAATCTGATTACAACCGAGGCTTATAAAAAGATGGGTTTGAAGGAAAAAGATCTAAAGGAACTAAAAAACCTAGTTTGTATATTAAATGGGATGAAAATCCCTACTCTAGGGATTGCGAGGTTTCCTTTCATAGTAGGAACCTTGCCTAGACTGTGTAACAGTAATGTCGACCTTTGTGGTGATTAGAATACCACTAACATACAATGTTTTATTGGGGAGACCATTATTGTATGATTTGGGGCATCCACCAACATTAGGCATTTGCGGATGGTTATTTTGATGGCTGATGGGAGAGAATTTACCATATATGGGTCCCAAAAAGCCTTGCAACTTTCTGAACAAAAGAAGGCGAAGAAGAGGAAAAACACCTCCAGTTCTTTATAGTGGGAAAAGTAGTAGTTCTAGATGATAATGGCTTAAACTAGGTGCTAGAACAAAGAACAGAGCCAACGGAGAAGCTGGAGAAGGTCTAGGTCAAAAAGGAGGATCCTAGAAAATTTTTTATGGTGAATGCGAGCCTAAATGAGTAGCTGACTAAAAAGGCTTGCAATTTTTACTCAATAATTTGGCCAACTTTGCTTGGTCATCTTCAGAAATGAAAGAGGTAAGTCCCGAGATTATCATACATAGGTTAAATGTTGACCCCAATATTAAGCCTGTCAAGCAAAAGAATAGATGTTTTAGCTTGGAAAGACAGGCAATCATAGAAAAAGAAGTTGACAAATTAATGGAGGCAAACTCATAAGAGAAGTACACTATCCAGACTGGCTCGCCAATGTGGTACTAGTAAAGAAGTCTAATGGAAGCTATCAGATACGTGTAGACTTCACAGATCTTAACAAAGCATGTCCCAAAGATTTGTTCTCCCTGCCAATGATTGATAAGTTGGTCGACTCAATAGCATACTTTGGCTACTTGTCCTCTCTGGATGCGAAGCAGGGGTACCATCATATCAGAATGCATCCAGAGGATGAGGAGAAGACTATATTTATCACTAAAAAAGGTATTTACTGCTATATGTCAATACACTTTGGGTTGAAGAACCCTAGGGCCACATATCAATGCCTCGTCAACAAAATGTTCAAGGATCAGATAGGAAAGAATGTTGAGGCTTATGTTGAAGATATGATTATAAAAAGTAAAGACTTTGACTAATATATCCAAGATTTGGCGAAAGTGTTTAAGATAATGGCAGATTATGGCATGGGGCTTAACCTTAAAAATTGTGCCTTCTTCATCCGAATAGGCAAATTCTTAGGGTATATGGTCAGTGAAAAGGGAATCGAGCCCAATTTAAACAAGATTAAGGTATAATATAGAGGTATTATTTATTCATCTTATTTACCATCTTAATATGATATTCATTGCTGCGAATATCTTTAAAATTTAATAAATTTCTATGAAACTTTAAAAAAAATGCAATTTATAATAAATTTTGTTCCTCTTGATAATAATATATTGAAACTATCGGAGCCTATAGTTATTTTTGTTTTATCAAATATTGTAGTAAAAATTGTCTCACCTATTTTCAAGAAAGAAAAATATTTTATATTTTTAAAAATTATATGAGTCATTGCACTATTCACAACACATATCTTCTTCATTTGTCTTGGACTCAATCAAATGCGAAGAAATATTTATATGTTCTTCCATTGAATAATAAAATATATTATTAATATTACTAATTGATAAGAGAAATAATGAAAAAATGACGATAAAGTAAAGAAACAAATTTTACACAAGATAAAATAAAATAAAACTTGCACAAAAAAAATAAAAAAATTATTATTATGTCATGAAATTTCTTAATCAATTCTTCTAATCAATGGGTTCAAAGAAAATCAATCATATCTAAATATGTTATATCAACGGGATCATTATTTTGAAAAATACAATTGGTCTCTATATTTTTTTTCTTCTCTTATGCTTGATAAAATTCAACAAGATATTTAGATGTATGACAAGTATGTGACCAATGCCCATTCATTCCATACTAATAACATTTATTTTTCATATTTTTTTGAATGATACTTATTTTATCCACTTTTTTCTTTGTCTTGTGTTGCTTCTTCATTATCCCATTTCTTGAGGTAATATATATTTTTAGAATTAGATTATTATTATTATCATCATGATAATAATTATTTTGACTATGACCATAACTATGATCACAATCGTGACCGCTACCTCAACCATCACAATGACCTCGTAGATGTTCAATATTATTATATTTCACAATATTCACTTAGAGAATGAAGTAAAACTAATAAAACATGGCTCATAATTTTTCATTAGTATCTCATTATTTTTCTCATCCACAAGAATATATGAAATTAATTTAGAATATTTTTTAAAATCTTTTCCTCAATATTACTACTGTAAGAGTACATTCAAGGTATGAAAAGTAGAGAAAGTTTTTTCTAGCATATCATCATTAATTTTTATCTACATAATTTCAGTTGAGAGCTAAT
>CANXYC011849736.1:0-12871 GCA_948193065.1 Aleurites moluccanus
TGGGGATGGTTCCCCGCCCCCGCCCCGCCCCATTGCCATCCCTATAAAATAATTTATCAAATTCAAAAGTATTTTTTTAAAAATTAAATTATTATTATTATAATTAAATCAAAGACACATTAATATAAATATTTTAAAATTACATTGTAACTAAAGTTTAAATTTTTAATACCACAAAGTCAAAATTTCATTAATATTTAAATTACTTACAACATCTTAAAATTTAAATTTTATCAATAATAATAATTTTTTTTAAAAAAAGACCTATATATAATAGATTTCTTAATGTGGTAAAATAAAAAAGGAAATAGAATGATTACGTTTGAGCTAGAGAGCAAAACATCATCTTCATTTCGAATAATGGTTTATGATTTAAAACTATTCAAACATGATTTCTTTTATTATAATAAAATATAATGTTAATATTCATGTCATAATATGTATATATAACAATGAAAATTGAAAATTAATTTTGAATGAATTGAAAAAAATTAAATAAATAATAAATAAATCGAGAATTAAAGTTTAATAAAAAAATATAAGAAATAACAATAAAAATAGAGAAAATAAAACATTTAAATTATATAAAAAATTTAATTAGAATGAGTTAAATAAAAAATTTTGAGATTTTTTTTTCGCCCTTGACCAACTTGGACCTGTATATATATTTTGCTCCTCCATAATCACAACTTAAAAAAATAAATATGTATGAGAAAAAAATATGGATTTTAATGCATTATAATATAATTTCCGACAATTATGAAGTAAAAAATTTAGCAAATTTCATCATCAAATTAACTGATCTTTGAAAGGGGCCGCAATTGCTTAAAGGTTAAGATCTGTTTAAATTCAACTTAGTTTCGTAGATGATCTAATCTCTAAAAAGGAAGCTGCTTGCCTTTCTTCGCGGTCTGTTTGTCATCTCTCTCTCTGAATCTCTGATTTCAACGCGAAACACAGCGGTCACTCTCTCTCTCTCTCTAGAAGCCCTAATTCAAATTATTATTTTTTTCTTATATATATTTTTACAAAATTATAAGCAAAACAATTAAATTATCTTCTACACCTCATTGTATATATATAGAAAAATATTATATTTTTTGCATTTAGTTTTATTTTCATTTTTGTTTTCAAAATTGAGAAACAAAAGAAGGTTCTTTGAGCTCTGTTTCTTCAACAATGAACGACCTTCTATCGGTAATTTCTTTTTCCCTCTTTTGGTGTGTTTTGATTTTGAATTTTCTGTAAATTTTGTTTGTTTGTTGTTTGTTTTATTGGGTTTTTCTTGATCTGAGCCTTTCTTGTTTTGGTAGCTCTTTTAAGTGGATCCATTACCTGATTGTTGGTATTGGTAATTGAAAAGTTAAAAAGTGCAGAATTTTCTGTTTGGTTGCTGAGAAAGAGCAGGAGAATTTTCAAAATTTATTAATCATGGCATTTATTGTTTGGGACCTTTGGAAGTAGAACAGGAAAGTGAAGTGTTCAGAAAAAACAAAAAATCGTTAGATTTTGATAATGAAGACTGACTCTTTTGCTTGCATTAATTAAGATCTGAAAAGTCTATATTTTTACTGTTAATTTCTTTAAACTGGAATCGCGTGTACATTAATCCCGGAACCATACTGTCTATTACGCATTATAGTGTTTTCAGCTTCCCTACGCAGTCAGTTACTGTTTTATATTTAGACATGGAATTGCTTTACTTCTTATTTTGCATGATCATCTTGCTGCTGCTGCTGTATAATAAGGCAACCGGTGGCTGTTTTTGTTGATGATGCTTCAGGAGTTAAAATGCTAATCCATTTGTAGTTTATCATAAGTGATGCTGTTTTTTTTTTATTTGCTATTGGCTACAAGGTTAATGTTTATATGAACATGAGCATTGTTTAATTATCAAATGATTATAATGTTTTGTAGATGACGTTAATTAGTTATGATTTTGACTAAGTTGAGCTGGGTTTAACTGCAATTACTTGATTAATTTTTCAGGACTCCTTTGAGATCCCTCGTGACCAGGGTCAGGGTCAGGGTCAGGGTCAGGGTCGGGGTCAGGGTTCTCGAGGTGGAGATATTGAGATGGGAATGACTTCTGGAGAAATTGGCTTGGAAAATTTCTTTAAAAAGGTGCTAAATAATTATCCCTCGTTCTTCATAGCTCTGACTGTGCCTTGTATGTTCTGTCATTACCTTTCTGATATTATGATTAATCTGCATGAGGGCATTAATTTTTGTGATATATTGTTATTGTTATCTTATGTTGATTAGCATCTGTTATATATTCTCATTCTCATTCTTTCACAGGTTCAAGAGATTGATAAACAAAATGAGAAGCTGGACAAGCTGCTTAAAAAGCTCCAGGTATAAGTTTTGTCTTTTCCTTTCATTAGTTGCTGATCTGTGTAGCTTCTTAGCAGTTTCTGTGTCCTCTCCGTTCCATGCACGCAACTAGTACCCCTTCTTAAAAAATTCAAGAAACAGTGGCTTAACTATGAAATAATAATAGCAATTCGAGAAATCAACAGCTACATATCTGGATACTCTTTTACTGAAGTTGGAACAAATATGCATAATCACAAGGCCTTTTCAATTTATATTCTTGGACATAATTCTTGTCTAACTTGGTACTTTTGTATAGAAGGCGAGGAAAAATTGATATTTGCAATAATGCCTTTCATGATTAAAATACCAGAGTCAAGTCTGCATCCTTATCACTCTCTTTCAAATTTTGTTTGTAGGATGCACATGAGGAGTCGAAGGCTGTGACTAAAGCTCCTGCCATGAAAGGTTCTTAGTAGATATGTTTCCATTGATATTTTTTAACTGGATATCTTTTTTTAATACGTATATGCTCTTCTTTTTAATTTTGTACATTCAATTTATTCAAGTTGAGAAAAAGTTATGGAATGAAATTGAAGAGAATAGAAATTAATATTTAATTTATTTTTGTTTGTCTAATGAAACTGAAGCACATTACACAAACAATCAAATTGTTCCCTCCATTTTTGTTCCTGGAATGCTCTGAGTTTTTTTTGAGTTTAGCCTTAAAATTTAGGGAAGACAAAGGCTTCATGCTGTCTACAAATGTTAAAGGGGCTAAAGGACCTCTAATTAGTTTATGTTAATGACATTTACAGCAGATGCTGATGTTTATAATAGCATTCATTAGTTTATTTGTGGATCAATGTTTTCACGCTTAACCTATTTGTTTTCCTCCTCACTTCTCTTTTTTGGTTTAGTTCCAATTTCTTTTCATATATGTTCTGCATCAAATTAATGTTTATCATATATGTTCTCCATCAACTTAATGTTTATCTGCATGTTTATGAACCTTAAATATCGATAATTGGTGTGGTTTTCATCTACAGGAATCAAGCAACGAATGGAGAAAGATGTTGATGAAGTTGGAAAAATTGCTCGTTCAGTTAAGGCAAAAATTGAGGAACTTGACAGAGAGGTAGACCACTTCTGTCTTTTGGTTCATTTATCTCCATCCTTCTGATGGCTCACAAACCTTTGTGGTCCAGAATCTAGCAAATAGGCAGAAGCCTGGATGTGGAAAAGGAACAGGTGTAGACCGATCAAGAACCTCAACAACCATGTAACTTACATTCTTACTCTGCTTTTCGATAATTTTCTTTTTCCCCTATGAGATACACTAATATTAGGCTACTTCTTCGTAACTTTTTTCAAATATTTCCATTAATGTAGTTAGGTATTACCATTATGTTTCAAATTTTGCGAGAATTAGATATAAGAAAGATGTTAATCTAAAGATTTATAGGAGGATGTAAGAAAAATGCAGATTGCCTAGTCTAAATTATTATTTTAATATTTTCTATACTGACCTTTCTTGTACTTGTTATCACCATACATATGCTGCTGTGAATTTTCTTACCTGTATTTGCTGACTGCACCAATTGAGGTGTTACCCTTTTTTGTGGGGCTTTGGAAGGAGTTTAGGCTTTGGAAGGAGTTTACATTTTGCTCATTCTTTTGCATGAGAACCAAGTTCTCTATGAATGCATACTATTTGAGACCTGATAAAGATAAAAGAATTGTTGATTCCATATTACTTTCTTCAGTTTGAATGCAGTGAGAAGAGGGAAAGTAGAGATTACTCTGTTGCAGTTCTTTAAACTACATTGTCACACTTATGGATGAATTTTGCAAGTTAGTGATCATGTAACCAAATCTGACTTTAACTATTGTCGCATTATTCTGCAGGACCTTGAAAAAGAAGTTGAAAGACAAGATGGCAGAATTTCAGGTTGGAACAGATATATATAGATTAGTGGATATATCCTAATCAGTGTCTTTGCTTCTCCACCTTTTTGTGATCTCAATTTTGTGAATTATTTGTAAATTATGTAGAATCTAAGAGAGACAATCCATCAAGAGTATCGGGACGTTGTTGAGAGGCGTGTTTTTACAGGTTTAAGCCTTTCACCTGTACCTCATCTATGGCTAATATGTGGTGCCCTGTATAATCTATGATATGTTGATAAGTTTCCTATTTCTTGGTCTTCTTGGTTTTCAGTGACGGGTGCGAGAGCTGATGAAGAGGTTATCTATTTTTTGGCACTCAAAGCATTGGAAGCAAATTCATATTCTGTGTTTTTTTTTATTAATTACAAAAGCATCATTGAAACCTGTAATCTCTATCCAATTCTTCAGATCCACTGACCTCTTGAGCTACACCTGGGTAGCTGTGACTTCATTTTCAGTAAACTCACATTGTAATTATTCAACAATGACAGACAATTGACAAATTGATTGAAACTGGAGATAGTGAACAAATTTTCCAGAAAGCAATTCAGGAGCAGGGGCGAGGACAGGTTTGTTGTTCTTTTCTTCCTTGGCTGAACTATTTTCTTTCATGTTACACTTTTGGAAAGGTTAGGAAGAAAATCTTTGCTTTCTTAAAATAAAAATTATTTTGTATTAAGAGCAATCTTTATTGGCATATAAAACAATTTAGGTGAGGCTTTTATCCAACCTAAAGCTGCTAGCATGTTGTATTCTGAACTCGCGTATGAAGATGATTTTTTCCCTGGGAAGAAAAATATGTTTTTAGAATATTTTTTTGGTTTCTACATTGCATGTGACTTGTGATTTATGAGGAGGTCAAATGATTATTGTTCATTCTTAATTTCATTTATATATGTTGAGTTTGCAGATAATGGATACTCTGGCAGAAATTCAAGAGCGCCACGATGCTGTTAGAGATTTGGAGAGAAAACTTCTGGACTTACAACAGGTATTTGATGATTATAATTTTATGTCTTTTTGTGTACTGAATTGTTATTATTTTAGTCCATCAACAACTATAAGATGCAACAATTTTTATATATAAATAACGACCATCAGACTTCAGTATATGAGAAGAACCAGTAGAACTTGTATCACAGCTTAGCTTTGTACTGTTATCACTGTCTGCTGATAGCCTAACACAGAACATTAAAAAGAAAACAAAAATAAAGAAGCAAGATTAAAGATGAAATTCCTTCAAAGATGAGAAGCCCAGGACTTCTAAGTTCTAACATCACAGGAATAGGCACCAGGAAACAGAATCCTCCTTTCTTAATTCCCATCTTGGCTAGGCAGTTTGCAACGTAACCAGGCATATTCTTATGGTTGTGAGCTACTATTTTAGCACATTAATGAGATTTATAGCATCGTGTAGCATAATGGTTAAAGTCTTGAGCTTGCAAGTTAGTGTTTGCAGGTTAAGGTGTCAGATTGGCTACTTCATGCATTTTCTTTCTAGTAGTAAAGATATAAACTCAATATAAAATTGCAGAAAGATAACTTTTTTTTTTGAAGTTCCCATCCCATTGGAAGATACTTTTTTTAAAGTTCCCATCCCATTGGCTACTTTCATGGAACCACAACTAGTTAATCACCTTCTAATACACAGTGAGAGTTAGGTAGGATATATATGTGCCTTTTTGTTTTCATAAATGCATTATGCATGATATATAAGCATGTCAAAGAGCATTTTGTTCTGTAATGGAAGGAGGGGATTTGTTGAAAGGGAGCATTTTTTGAGCTGATTTTCCACAGGAAGTCCCATAATTATGACTTCTGGAACAGAACTATGCTGGTGTATGTTTTTGTGATCTGTGTGTTTACATGTGCTGAGAGAGAATTATTTGAGTTATATATATGTTTTTTAATTCACTTGTTGCGCAGATTTTTCTGGATATGGCAGTTTTGGTTGACGCACAAGGGGAAATGCTTGACAACATAGAATCACAGGTAATTGAACTCATTCTTATACCCATGACAATTATACAAATTAATGCTTAAAAACTTGCCAGCATGGATGACAGCTAAACTGTTGTGGGGTAATAGTTAGAATACTAGAAACCTAGAACCTTGTGATATATATACTCTCTTTCCTATTCTCTAGGTCTCGAGTGCAGTAGATCATGTGCAGTCAGGGAATACTGCTCTTCAAAGGGCAAAGAAATTGCAAAGGAATTCCAGGAAATGGATGTGTATTGCTATCATAATCCTTCTTATTATTGTTGCAATCATCGTTGTTGCTGTGATCAAGCCATGGAGTAGCAACAAGGGTGCTTAGCTTCTATGTGCTATTTGTATATTGTAAAAATGAGTCATGCGCCAACTTCTTTTGGACTTCTTTCGGCAATTTGTTTATTGTTTTGCAGTTCGTTGATGAATTCTGATTCTGTCTTCCAAATCTTATTACAAATTTGATTGGGGTTTGTTCCGCTTTTATGGTTGTGTATCATATTCTTTTATTTACACAAAATAAAGTGAAAGTGATGAATTTTTTGCTTGATTCCGTTAAGGATTATGTTTTGTTCTTACTTATGAAGGTTTGTTTACAATGGTGGGGGAAGGAATTTGAAATTTGTCGAGGTATATGCTTTATCAACGGAAAATCGAGTCTTGAACATGAAAACATTTCAACATTTCAAAGTTCAAATTTTTCAGTTGTGAGAAACAAGTTAATTTATTAGAATGCATTTTCTTGAAAGTATTTTTCTACAAAACAAAGCCCAAGTGAATGAAAACTTATCCTGTTTTCATATATTAGCCGAAGTCTGATCGGAGAGTTCAATTGCGCAATCAAGCGCAAGTGCAGTGTTCAAAGGGATGATGGATTGAATTGTTCTGCGTCTGCATCTGTACCTATTTTTAATTTGGTGTGGTACCTCTTCAACGCCAGTGCTGAATGCTCTGGTTGTACTGATTTTCACATAAATATTTAAGGCAGTATGATAGATTTAATAACTTTAAGGTGTTCGACTAGAACTATTCTCATCGTTCGACCATAGTCATTCTCATTGAACAGGCCTACGGTTCAACCATTATTATATCATTTTTCATTACGTGCAACACTAATTTAATCAAAGGATGCTAAAAACCCAGGATCAGGCCTTATCTTCACCTAGAATAAATTCAGTTCATAGGTTGCAGTTGCACTTGGACAACTTAACCCTACACTACGGAAAAAGTTTACAGGTTACTGACCTTTGGTGCAGATTTTCTCTTTTTTCGAACAACGTTCTCAGCAAAAAACCTTCAATTTGCAAGGTCAGTATCGTAACTGTCGCTTGACATTGTAAACATCCAATCAACGTTGAAGCTGTATAATAAATTATAATAATGAAAAACTTTCATTAATTGATTCCTTTTGAAATAACTTTACACTCTCAGCAAGAAACGCAAGTTTCCAAGGAACAATAAACAAATCAGTATCAAAAGATAATGCAGAACTGACTGCTAGCTGCATAATACAACATCCCCCACTTCGACTTCCCCATGATGAAACATCTCCAATAATTTAAGATCTGTTTCAGTTACAGGCTGCAATCAGCTAGTCTAAACTGCATCAATCATTCTCACTGCTATGGTGTTCAAAAAGTCTGTCGTATGAAGGTATACCCCCTTTTTTTTCTGCAACGGAAGGAGTCCTCGAATCTACTAGGAAAGAATAAATCTGAATTTATCAAAAGTCTAAGCTGGAGATGGATACAAAAAATGCTCTCCAAATGTCACCTCTTGTCACCAAAATTTCCCATTCCAGAAGATATTGCCAAAAGTGAATACCAATTTCACAATGTACGTCATCATTTTCACATCCACTTCTAGTCATTAGGGTCCCATTCATCATCCTGATCCATAGGTAGAGTAAAACTACTCTTGCTACCACTATCATCAGATTCTTGTGGAACCACGTCATTCTCATAGTCGGGCTCATTATCATCTTTTTTACCCCCTTCTGCCCCCGATGACTCCGATGGAACAGCTTCCTGTCCACGTTGAATCCATTCTGGGCATTCATCCTCACCTCCATACAGGAATCGGCCATCATTACCTTGCACTGGAGTTCGAAACTCAGCAGATGAAATTCTACAAGAGCATTCAGGGAGGGGGTGTGATAGAAATGAGTTTGGTTTCGACAGAAGAGATTGCCTGATTAGGCCATCTTCACCCAAGCTTTTGTTGAGATGTCCCCTCACTGAAAGTGTCCAATTATGCCTGGGATGATACATATTGTCACGGGTAATGTTGAAAAATTTTGCAAGAACTTTCCTGTTTGAAGAACCAACAAGGCATCAGAAAGAATTACAAGAATACAAAATTACTGATGTCAATTATTACCAAAAAAAAATTATATGACAAAACAAGAGAAACTGAAATATCCATCAAGGCCATCACATGAAGTTGAGATGATGGAAACTAATGTAATTCAATAGAAAGTAAAACGTAAATACACTCAAGAAAATAAAGCTAAAACTGCAAATACTATGTGCACGTGTAATTATTCTTAGCCATCAAGATATGTCTACTGCAATCTCTGTGAATATTTCCTTCTCCCTATGTCACATATAGCATAAAAATGTTGATGCCTTACAGCACCACAGAGAGTAAACAAAGATGAAACTAGTTTTACATATAACTAATAACTAAAAGAAGAAAAAAAACTTGTATGAAAAAGGATTCCATTACAACATATGCAATCAGATGGCTAACATTATGTAAAACAGAGAGCTATTGGGCAATCCAAAGAAATCAATCAGGCTACTGGTAATTTATGATCCTCCCCCACCTCCCGTCTACCATTGAATAGTTAAGTGTGACAAGGAAAATTTTACAAGTAATAAAGAGAGATTCTTGAACATGCTATGGTAAATATGATGATTTATCTATCTTAGTATACTACACTACCAATTTCCACACTGAACGTCCTTCTAAGCAAATCAAAATTTTGTGATAGCTGTTACCTATCTGGTCGATATGTTCTAGAAGCAGCAGTTTCATACAGCCGCTGTCCCATGACCAAGCTTGAGAAATCTGGCCACCCACTTCCATCATTATTAAAACCAGGAAAGTATGCATCTGCTTCCACAGAGACTATGTAATCAAGGGAATCCCAGAGTAACCTGTGCGCCTGACTCCTCAAATCCATTGGTGAAGGGTCTGGTTCAGCACTAGTCTGAGTGATCCAACCAAACCAGCCTTCTTTCTCATGTCGATAGATGGGTCTGTCTGGAGGCGGAGGAAGAGGCCGAGGCCGAGGACCTGCCTTCTTCCACTCTTCTTTAAGCTGTTCATCACTTTTGGGAGGAGGTAGTTGAAAAGAGTCTAGAGGAAGAGGTGCCTCAGGACCAAGCAAGTCAGACAACTGTTCCTTGGTGCACACTGAAGTGCGATCTACCACATTAGCAAACATGGCACGAAGAGGGATCAGTACACGTTGACCACCAAAAGTTTCAGAACCTGCCACATAAATTGTTGTTTTGGGTGGGTAGCCCATTGCTCTGATAAGAAGTCCAACCTGCAGGATTTGTAAAGACAATGGTAATAAAATGGACTTCTAAAACAACCATTATAAAGTATGCAAACCAGAAAGAGAGAATTCATATGTTTCGTCAACATTAAACAAAAGTTTTGGTAAAAAGAAAAATGCACCCTATTCCAAAAGCCAGAAGTCATTTCTCAGAATAACTTGAGAACTCTATAAATAAATTCTGTAAAATTCAAAAAATAAATGACAACTAGGAGAGGCCAAAGAGAGGGATTAGCTCATCCAGCTCAAGAGACTGCTCAATCTACTTTTACCTGGAAGCCAAAAATGCCAGAGGAAGACAAAAATATGTACGACAAAATATGGAGAGACACTAGCAAGAAGAGAATAAACCTGACATAAAGACTAGCGGGGCAGAGTACAGCAGAGTGTCATGCTCAAAATGCCCATGAATACAAGCTAGGGCCTTGTCCATTACAATTAATTTGAACATACAAACAGAACCTCTAGCCCATCAGACAAAGGCTTCCAATATCCAAATGCCAAAAAAATTAGTAATTTCATTACCATATCCTTCTTTTACATGGATGACCCCAAGTATTAATAGGCAACTACCTATTTGACTCAGCCTCACTATACATGTAAAAACCCTATAAAAACAGCATATCAATTGCATTATTTTGTTCTCAGTTTAACTTCTAGACAACCAAAAGCAAAATTAATCCTAAATTGATAATTGGGTGACATCAACATTCTCCTGAGCTTGTAGCATACTTACTCCCAAATTTTACTCCCAAATTTTACTGTTAGGTTCTGCATAAAAATAAACAGCCTTTTTTGCTTTTGGTGCTCAACTAACACATTTATTTATAATTTTCTCAATCTTACAATTCCAACTCATTCCTGCAAATATTATAAAAACTCAACTTGCAAAGATTTTGGAAAGGAACAAAATAGAAATTCTTGGCAGTATCAGTGCTATTAATTAGGATAATCAAATACCAGTATAGAAAAAAATAAGATGAACAATCTGGACCTGATCTAAACTCAACCATACCTCTTCTGGCATGAGAGGGCATGACCCATTTTCTCTACGTAAACGTGAATCTACACTAAGCTCTTCATTAAAAATCCCTCGCTTGATCATTTGAGCCCTTCGATATTGTATGAGTTCAGTGTGAACATCCTACAAGAATTACCAATTTAAAAGATAAAGTCGGGAACATTTGAGAAAAGTGATCAAATTGATTGTATCATTCTCTCAGTTATTTTTATTTTTTATGTAGAAATTCCCTCATTTTTTGAAGTGCTAACTACTGAATTTATTGACCAGTTTTAGAAGCAAAACAAATAAACATAAAGCAAAAGAATTTTTTAAAAAAAAGTGCGAAAATCAACCAAGAAAGATGGCTGTATTAGTTCTTGCCAATGATTATAATAGGAGAAAAGGCTTAAACAACTAGCCTGGAAAAGTTCTGCACAGCCATGATAGGCCAATGTGTTCCTCACCAAACCAGGATGAAATGCAAGGAAGGGTTGACCCCATGCTCTTAACCTGCAGGAAAAAATATAACAAGAGCACAATAAATAACAGCAAGTAAACACTTGAAATGCCCAACAAAAAGATACAAATGGAAGTTCCCGCCTTTTCTGTCGAGACATGTTAATTGAAGTTCATAAATAGTTACATTAGCAAGCTAAGTCCTCCAAATTCAATATTTTATTTAGTTTTTCCCCCAATAACCACAACCAAAATTGCTTCTCTCCATATTTCACTCTTGCACTTCTTCATTAAGGATCTAACAGAGACAAGGGGTGAAATATACCTCTCAACAATCTGGTGACCGAGCACCCGAATTTCTGGGCGAAATTGTAGAGCATGAAATGCAACTCGGCATCTAAGCCTCTGAAACTCATACATGCTAGGTGGAAGAATAGACTGAGAAAAATAATAAGCCATTGAGAATAAAATAACACAATACTGAAATAATTACTGTCAAAGATGATATGCATGCTCAAACTTCCATGCCACAAATGGGCTAATCACCATTATATCGTTGAAGAAATCATTTGTTAATACAAAAGGTGATGGCCCTTAGGAATAAGGATTATATATATATAGACAAGTAATCAGTAAACCAAGGTGATGGGTCTTAGAAAATGAAATTTCATAGAGGCAAAACAGGTGGTGGTATGAAACAGGGCAGAAATAGTGATAAAAAAAATTCTGACAACGGTAGTCAATAAATCCAACGTAAGAAGCAATAATGCAGGGCATCGTTTCCTTCCCTTGAAATGATTATCACCTATGTCCCTTGGGGGTGACGTGAGGGTAACAAGTATGTATTAGTTTAAAATTTTGCCTTTTGAATTGAAATAATGCATGTCTCTTTTTATGTAATAAATAAAGAAAAATTCTGTAGTATTTTAATAAATCAGGCACTTCTGTTTATAGGAAAACTCCAAATGCACTTGTTGCAAAGTTTTTCTCCATTTAGAACCAATTGCACAAAAGGAAGAAGCTCAGGCACTCAAATAGAAAATACTAAAAAGTTCAGGCACTCAAAATATCATTAGCCTTTTCTTTGAAGTAACAGCGGACGATATACAAAGGGATAACCACCTGCAAGCATCCTCCATCAGCAAGCACCAGTCCAATAACCTTGGCTTTCTTTAACTTGGGCAGAATTTCTTTAATATAAAAATTTAGAGAAGCAGAACTTTTTGGCTTAAATGTTGGGAACTCATTCCTTCTCCTAGATGCCTTCAAATTCTCAGGCAGGCTCTTCACAATAATTACATCCTTTTTAAGGGATGCAATGAACTGCTCCTCGTCATAGAGATAGGAAAAACTCTTGAATTTGTTACTGTATTAAAAGAAATAAGAAAAAAAATAAGACACAGCGTACTAGCTTTACTGATGTCAGCATTGGAAGTGACAGAAACAATTAATTAGGTGCCAACAAGATACCTAATGCCTTTTGACCGTAGACTTTCTTGAATCTCTGGAATGACAAGAGTAGCATTTAGAAGCCTGGATATGGTGACAAGATCACAGATCTAGAAAATTAACAAAAATGTTATGAA
>CANXYC011849741.1:0-33608 GCA_948193065.1 Aleurites moluccanus
GTGCTACAATTTGATGTGATATTGGGCATGGATTGGTTGTCCAAGTATTATGCAACTATAGATTGCAATGGGAAGAAGTTGGTCTTTAAGACACCTTCGGGTGAGGAGTTTGAATTTCAAGGGAAAAAGAGTGAAGCACCATATAATGTTATATCAACCTTAGGGGCAAGAAGATTGATGAGGAAAGGATGCCAAGGATATTTGGCTTATGTCCAAGAGACTCGAAAGGAAGTAAAAGATTTGGAATAGATTCCTGTTGTCAACGAGTTTCCAGATGTATTTCCTGAGGAGTTACCTGGGTTGCCACCAGATAGAGAGATAGAATTCGGTATTGAGTTGCTACCTAGCACAGATCCAATTTTTATTCCTCCATATTGAATGGTACCAGTGGAATTGAGAGAGCTAAAGACTCAATTGTAAGATTTGCTTGACAAGGGATTCATCAGACCTAGTAGTTCACCATGGGGTACACCTGTACTCTTTATGAAGAAGAAAGATGGTTCCATGAGATTGTGAATAGATTACAGGCAGCTCAACAAGGCAACTAATAGGAATAATTATCATTTACTGAGAATAGATGATTTATTTGATCAGTTGCAGGGTGCAAGTTATTTCTCCAAGATAGACTTGAGATCAGGTTACCATCAGTTGAGGATTCAGAATGAGGATGTGTTAAAGACAGCTTTCCGGTCAAGATATGGTCACTATGAGTTTCTGGTATTACCATTCGGATTGACCAATACACCAGCTGCATTTATAGACTTGATGAACCGGGTGTTCAAGCAAATTTTGGACAAGTCTGTCATTATGTACATTGATGATATTCTTGTGTATTCTAAGAGTGAAGAGGATCATAAAGAACATCTTAGGATGGTGTTGTAGACCTTAAGAGAGCATTAGTTGTTTGCTAAATTCTCGAAGTGTGAGTTTTGGCTTGAGAGTGTGGGTTTTCTAGGATACATAATGAGCAAGGATGGGCTTAAAGTTGATCCTAGGAAGGTAGATGCAATCCTGAATTGGCCTAGGCCTACAAATGTTTTAGAAGTTAGGAGTTTCTTAGGTTTGGCAGGTTACTATCGAAGATTTGTTCAAGACTTCTCTAAGATTGCAGCTCCTTTGAGTAAGCTTACCCGGAAGTAAGTGAAATTTCTGTGGATAGATGCATGTGACAAAAGTTTCTAGAAATTAAAGGTTAGTCTCACCACGTCACCTATTTTAGCTTTGTTGTCGGGTGAAGAAGGGTATGCAGTGTATTATGATGCATCGAGAATAGGATTGGGTTGTGTACTTATGTAGCATGGTAAAGTAATAGCTTATGCTTCTAGACAGTTGAGGAATCATGAGGTAAATTATCCAATGCATGATCTTGAGATGGTTGCGATTGTGTTTGCTTTGAAGATATGGAGACATTATATGTATGGAGAGAAGTGTGAGATCTTCATAGATCATAAGAGTTTGAAATATATATTTCAGCAGAAAGATCTTAACCTTAGGCAACGGAGATGGGTTAAAAAGCTTAAGGATTATGACTGTGAAATTTATACCTCCAGGAAAAGCCAATGTAGTGGCTGATGCCTTAAGCAAGAAGTCTTTAGGAAGCTTAGCACATGTCTAAGTGAGCAGAAGAACATTGGTGAGAGAAATGCAGGAATTATATGATTCAGGAATCAGTTTGGATTTGTCAGATTCAGGAGTACTTTTAGCTTATTTCTAGGTTAAGCCAGTTCTCATTGAGCAGATTAGTGAAGCTCAAAACAAAGACCTTCAGTTGGTGAAGCTAAAGAACGATGTGGAATTAGGAAAGGCTCCAGGATTTGTGGTGACTGATGGCGTGTTGAAGTTTGGTAGCAGACTGTGTGTTCCAGCAGTTGGTGATTTGAGGGATATGATTCTTAAGGAAGCACACCATGCTAAGTATAATATGCATCTAGGTGCAACGAAGATGTACCATGACATTAAGGATTCCTATTGTTGGAGTGGAATGAAAAAGATGTGGCTGAGTTTGTGGCAAGATGTTTAATTTGCCAACAAGTGAAATTTGAGCATTAGAACCTTCGAGCCTACTGCAGCAGCTGCCCTTGCCAGAATGGAAATGGGAGAGAATAACCATGGATTTTGTTGTGGGGTTACCAAGAACTTCAAGTGGTTGTGACTCAATATGGGTGATTATAGACAAACTGACAAAGTTAGCTCATTTTCTACCAGTCAAGACATCCTACACGGCTTCTCAGTATGCACAGATTTATGTTGATGAGATAGTGAGACTTCATGGAATACCAGTTTCCATCATATCCGATAGAGGTGCTCAGTTCACATCAAGATTTTGGCAGAAATTGCAAGAGTCTTTGGGCTCTAGACTTGATTTCAGCACAGCTTTTCATCCGTAAACAGATGGACAGTCCGAGAGAACAATCCAAACTCTAGAAGATATGTTAAGGATGTGTATTCTAGATTTTGGAGGTAATTGGGATAAGCACTTGCCATTGATAAAGTTTGCCTACAACAATAGTTATCACTCAACTATTCAAATGTCTCCCTATGAAGCTTTATATAGTAGGAAGTGTAGATCTCCTTTGTGTTGGAATGAAGTGGGAGAGAAGCTTATAGAAGGGCCTGAATTGATTCAGTATACAACGGAGAAGGTTCCACTCATAAGGGAAAGATTGAATATAACTTTCAATCGGCAAAAGAGTTATGAAGACCCAAGGAGGAAAGACCTTCAGTTTGTGGTTGGAGACTTAGTGTTCTTAAAGGTCTCACTGATGAAAAGAGTCTTAAGGTTTGGCAAGAAAGGCAAGTTATCTCCAAGGTATATTGGACCCTTTGGGATTTTAGATAAAATTGGAGAGGTTTCATAAAGGTTAGCCTTGCCGCCGAACTTGGGCAGTGTGCATCCAGTTTTTCATGTGTCAATGCTTCGAAAGTATGTGGCAGATTCTTCTCATATGTTGCAAGCTCAAGCAGTAGATCTTTAGCAAGACTTGACTTATGAAGAGGTTCTTGTGGCAATTGTTGATAGGTTGATCAAAAAGCTAAGGAACAAAGAGATAGAAATGGTTAAGGTCTTATGGAAGAACCAAGTGATGGAAGAGTGCACTTGGAAGAGTGAACAAGTTATGCGAGCTAGATATCCCCACCTATTTCAAGAGTAAATGAATTCTTAAATTCAAGGACGAATTTAATTAAGGGGGAAAGAATGTAATACCTGAGTAATTTATTTTATTTTATTTTATTTTGATTGTTTGTGAGTAATCTATTTAGTATTTAGAAAAATCTTAGAAATTTTGTTTGTTATGATTTTGTGAAGTCAGATTGTGATTTTTGCATAAAAGTTAAATATATAAGTTTTAGATTTATTTATTTTTACTATAAGATTATTGGGCAGTAGGTCTGTATGTTATTGTGAATTTTGTATTTGAAAGGAATTACGTTTCCTAGGTCAGAGCATGTATGATTTGGTGTGTGATGCTGTAAGTCTGAGTATATTAATTTTTATGTTGATATGTTAGTGGCTGAGCTAGTTAAGCATAAGTATAAAGGAAATATTTATGTATGTGTTTTATAGTCAGTAATAGAATTGAGGATATTGGAAATTGTAGCGTGTTTGCGAGATGGTCTAGTGCGAGTTGGCAAGGAGGTTTCCCAGCTCGAAAAAATAGATAGAGGCCTTTGCCGAAGAGGATTTGGCGAGGAGGCCTTTGCCGAAGCGGCATTTGGCGAAGAGGATTAGGCGAAGAGGATTTGGCGAGGAGGCCTTCACCGAGGTGGATTTGGCAAAGAGGATGCGAGGTAGCATTTAGCGAAGTGGAATTCAGCGAAGTGGCCTTTGCTGAGGTGGATTTGGCAAAGAGGATGCGAGCTGGCATTTAGCGAAGCTAATGCGAGGTAGCATTTGGTGAAGTGGAATTCAGTGAAGTGGCCTTTGTCGAGGTGGGTTTGGCGAAGAAGATGCCAGGTGGCATTTAGCGAAGCGAATGCGAGGTAGCATTTGGCGAAGTAGAATTTAGCGAGGTGGGAATTGCCGAGCCGGAAATTGGCAAAGTATATTTGCGAAGTGGGTTGCGAAGTGGTATCTGTGAAGTGAGGCAGTAGCCTATTTAACCAAGAATCCAGTAGACAAAATTTCACGATAACTTCTTTTCTCTTCTTTCTTTCTTTTTCATTTCTTCTCCTATTTTTCTCAAATCTATCTCATTTGTTTTCTAGTGAATTAATACTCCTAATTAATGCATTAAACCATTATATTCTCTCATTTATTAAGGCTTTAGCCATTATTCCAAGTCAAGATTCTTCAAGGACGCAAATTGGAGAAATAAGGTAATTCTTCTCTAAGCTCTATTTTTCTGTCAGATTAAGGTCTTGGGTAGTTAGAACAATTAATTATGAGTTATATAGGACATGTTAAGAGCATTTAAGGCCATTAATTTCAATTGATAGTGAAGACATAAGGATTTATGAATATGATGAATAGTGACCACGTTCAAAATTTCAAATTTCCTTAAGAGATAAATTACATTGATGATTAGGAGTCAATAATAAAGGCTATAAGATGGTTAAAAATTTGATGGAATCATAGTATATATTATTATTAAGAAAACCCTAATTTATAGAATTTGGGGAAATTTTTAGGTTCGGCCATTTCAAGGAATTTAAGGAGGCCATTCAATTAAGCAAGTGTTGATCAAATTTAGTGGATAATATTGCTGTGAGCTAAGTATGAATATCATAAATGTGTTTACTTTTTACGAGATGATTGCTAAATATTCATATATATATATATACATTCAGTATTGCCACTGTAATATTAGGACCTGCATTATGTATTTGTTTTATATATATATATATATATATATATATATATGATAATGACTTAGTCGTTTCTTGGACCAAGATCATGATTAATCCTTTGCTATAAATGCTAATTGGTTTCTTGACCAAATTCAGTTTTGTTGAGAATACATTATCTTCTTTATGAACCTGAGACGTATATGCATAGAACACTTTTCCCAATGAGAGTAAATTCATTGGTCCAATGTGCACAATGGGAACCTGGCTGATAGGATATAGTATCAGTGCTATACCTAGAGGAGGTCACGAGCTCTAGGCATATGCCCACGCAAGCATATTTGCCACGTTAAGGTAGCAAGGGTACTGATACGTATGTTTTGATATGGGATCAGTTCTATCATATGAGATTTGATAATGCCATCCCTTGTGGGCATTTTATGTTCTAAATGAGAACCATAATTCGATTTGTGATATGATTTGATAGTGATATTTTTTATCAGCACTCATGTTCCTCTAAACTAAAAGATAGAGATTCTTTCACACCCAAATATATATATATATATATATATATATATATATATATATATGTTCATGGTTTAATATTCAGATTCATTATTTATGTTGCTCATATCTTATTGAGTTGAAGGCTCATCCCTCTTCTGTGGTTTCAGGTGCTAGTGTAGCTCAAGAGAGAGCTAATCCAGAGGATAGAGCTTCTTGACTTATTCTTCCCAAGAAGCTTGGATGTAATTATTTTGGATATTATTTTGATATAGGTATATATATATATAAACATGTCTGTTGAGGTACATTCTCTTAGAGCTCTGTAGTTAGATATAGGATGTTGATTTGTATCCATGAATGTTATTGTAGACTCTCACTTGTTCCATATTGATATTCTATTCATCTTTTGATCGGTAAGGAACAAGTAGAGAGGTCATATTATAAATGATGATTTATAATAAATAATGTTTTGCATTGATTAGAATGTATGATTATTAATTGAGGCAGGTTCAGTTAGGGTTCTACGGGTTTATGGTGGCCTTATGTCTACCTTTGCCCTAGGACCGTCACACCAGTGGTGTCGGAGTGTGACAAACCTGGAGATAAGCATTTGGAGGGTCTAGACTTGATTTGAGAGACTATGGAAAAGGTGCCACTGATAAGAGAACGAATGAAGACAACTTTTTGCCGGTAGAAAAGTTATGCAGATCTGAAGAGAAAGGATATATAATTTGTTATTGGTGACCATGTATTTTTTAAAATTTCTCCAATGAAAGGAGTGATAAGGTTTGGAAAGAAAGGAAAATTGTCACCATGATATCTAGGGACATTTGAGATACTAGATAGAGTTGGGAATGTGTTATATCGCTTAGCTCTTCCTCCAAGCTTAAGCCACGTGCATCTTGTTTTTCATGTATCTATATTGAGGAAATATTTGTCAAATCCTTCTCATGTCCTTCCAGCTCAGAGTATTGAAGTAGATGAGAATATGTCGTATGAAGAATTTCCAAACAAGATTGTTGATCGACAAGTGAGATGACTAAGGAAAAAGGAGATTCCAAAGGTAAAAGTACAATGGAATAACTACGAAAGTGAAGAATGCACTTGGAAAAGTGAATTCGACATGCGATAGAAATACCCTCACTTATTTTTTATTTAAGGTTAGCAAAATTTTAAATTCGAGGATGAATTTATTTTAAAGGGGGTAGAATGTAATAACCCTAATTATATTCTAAAACAATTAAAGATAGTTTTAAGAAATGAGTATGTGTAGTTGAATTTTTATAAAATTTAGAAAATACATTACTTAGAAATGATTATTGGACACCTTAATTAGATGATCTAGCATCGTAAGAAAAATAATTAGGGGATAAAATGAAGTTAAATGGAGTATTAATTAATTAAATCAATTAAAAGACTTAAAAAGGAAAACCTAGAAAACCTAAGAATGGACACCCTCCAGTGTTCGATTTTTAGTAAATTTGTCACATCTCAACTCCAGTGGTGCGACGGTCCTAGGGAAAGGGTAGGCTTAAGGTCACCATAAACCCGTAGAACTCATATATCCTGGATCTCATACACAATATATATATTTCCTCACATATATTTATCAATCAAGCATTCATTTCAAGATTCCTGAAGTCATAATTTATATCTTTATATTTTTCATTTCATAATTTCCTTTTGTTCCTTACTAATCAAAAGATGCATCCCACATCACTAAGGAACAAGGGCAACCCAAAAATAATAGAACATACATCAAAATATTATCATTCCCAATGACTAACTACGGAGCTCTAGAGTATACTCCCAATACATATTGAACCATAATAGCGTACAATGATCATACAAAAATATCTCAAAATTATTACAATGAAGGCTTCTTGGGAGAATGAGTCAAGAAGCTTGATCTTCTCTATTAGCTCCCTCACGAGCTACACTATCACCTGAAAGCCACAGAAGAGGAGTGAGCCTTCAACTCAGTAAGATATGGATATGCAATAGGAAAGAAATATACATACATAAATATATATATATATATATACATATATATACATACATATATATACATACATATATATACATACATATATATACATACATATATATATATATATGTATATATATATATATATATATACATATAAATTCAAAGAAAATATCAATTCCAAGAACATAGGTAAGAATCATCATGTGGTTAGGCTTACAAGAAATAGAAGTATTCACAATCGAATAGCACTATCAAATAACATGGTAGAACTACAGAGTGCATTAGTAGCAATGCTACCTATCACAACAGAGCGCATCGGTAGTCCTTGCTACCGTATCACAAACGCATGCTTGTCCTGGCATACGCCTAGAGCTCGTGGTCCCCTTTAGGTGGAACATTGGTACAAAACCCTACCATCTAAGTTCTCAAAGTACACGACGGACCAATGAATTTACTCTCATTAGGAAGAGCGTTCTATCCATAGGGTCATATGGTTTTATCTCACAAGAAGCATATTGGTCACAAGACCATCAATATATATATATAGCATAACTTCAATCAAGTTTATCAAGTAAGAATCATGTGAACTTGATCCAAGAAGATTGATCAAGTCACTCATAATATATATATATGGTAATCTCATAAACAAACGGTAAATTTCAGTTTAGAATATCATGGAATCTTCATAATTCGATAATACAATGTCAAGTATATGGAAATTTTATGGGTGAACAATAAGAATATTCGGTCATATCAATTCAAGAAATAATAAACAAATGCAATGTTCAAACTTACCTCAATACAATTTATCCTTGAATTTTCCTTAAACAGTTAGCTCAACGATTTCTCCTTAATTTCCTTGATTTTCTTCTCCTAAGAAATTTCCCCAAAATATTCAAAATTAGGATTTTCCTTAATCAATAATACTCAACATGATTTCCTAATAATTAATCATCTTAAAGTCTCTATTCTTAATTCCCAACATCAATTTAATTCATCTCTTAAAGAAAAATCTGTATTTAATTCAGATTTACTGTTCACGCTACTATTCATAACAGTCCATAAATTCTGATTCCTCCAATATTAATTATAATGTATAACCTTAAAATGCTTGCAACAAATTCTATACACCCATAATTAATTACTCTGACTGCCAGAATTAATTAATCTAACAGAAAATGAAATTTGAAGAAATTTACCTTATTTCTCCAAAAACTGATTTCCTGAGATATTCTACCTGAATTTGACAATTGATGCCTTAAAATACGCTAATCTAGAGATTTAATGCATTAATTTTGAGTATTAATGCCTTAGACAATAAATGAAACTGATATGAGAAGAATAGAAGAATAACGAAGAAAAGAAGAAAGAAGATCGTGCAGAAAAATCGCTATTGGCCAATGGGTTAAATAGGCCACTGCCCAAAATCCTGCTCGCCAGCTCGCCTCGCTAACCAGACTCGGCAATGCTACCTCGCATAAGCCAGCTCGCCATTCCTAGCTCGCACTTCCCACTTCACATATCCAGGTCGCATATGCCTCCTCGCATATGCTACCTCACCAAACTCTCCTCGCGAACTCTTTCTTGCATATGTCATCTCGTATATGCCACCTCGGTAATACCTCTTCGCCAACTCTGCTCACGAACTACCACCTTGCACATTCCCTCTTCGCCAAACTCTACTCGCGAACTGCCACCTCGCATATTCCCTCTTCGCCAAACTCTGCTTGCAAACTGCCATCTCGCACATTCCCTCTTCGCATAATACCTCTGCTTGCGAACTGCCATCTCGCACATTCCCTTTTCGCATAATACCTCTTCGCATAATGCCACCTCGCCCATTCCCTCTTCGCCAAATCCTTATTCGCATATGCTACCCCGCATATGTCTCTTCGCCAATTTTCACCTCGGAAATCTCACTTTGCCACTTCGCTTCTTCGTATTACCGGCTCGCAAATGCCACCTCGCATTTTGTCGGCTCGCCATAACCATCCACTGCCAAGTTAAAACTCTTCCTTGACAACTTATACTTTCCCAACTCGCAAATGAGCTATAAACATCCAAACTTCCTGATTCTTTTTGCCACTTAAAATAGACATGCAGGAGTTTATCATATCAAAAAATTTAAATCACAAGAGCAAACACACAGACTATGGTGACTCTCTAAAAGTCACCTAAACTTACTGCCTAAAAGTCATCCGAACAGACCTGAGAAAATCCACTCCCCATTGAGTTATACTTATCCAAATCTCCTGAAATTTTACAGACAATAACAAAACACATAGAGGAACATTTCTCATGTTTACATCTTTGGCTTAAACTACCTTAATCATTCCCAGAAAATTCATACATACTCAGATTTGCTGCAGAAATACTAAACCAAACAAGTTCTGCTTAAGGAGGCATAACTCCTCACACACACAGAATTTTACCAAGCCATTTAATAGAATTGAAGATGATACATAGATCCACAATTTTTATGTTTTACACTTTACCAAATTATTTCTTTAAAATCATGTAATCAACCTCACAAATTCCTGCAACTAGAAATTTACTGCATTGCTCAAACATTCTCATCTTTAATTAATTTAATTCCACAACATACAATTAATAAAATATAACAAAAATGCCAGATATTACAAAATTTTAAAGCAGTCTTTTATCTGATTTCTCTTCACACACCTAGAATCTAGTGAATAATGTATAAGTTAAAAATAGAATTGAGTAAAATTAGAAAAACTTAAATGCATTAGTAGTGAATAAAAGAATAAGAAGTGAAAAATAGCAATTTGGTAAAATTTAAGAGATAAGTCAAAAAAAATAATTTGATAAACAAAAAAAAAATAAAAAAATAAATAAATTAAGCATGATTGGAGCAAGGTGGCCGGCCAAAGGTGTGTAAATCTCCACCAAGTAATTATGATTTTTTTCTCTTTAATTCACCTTCCCAATTTTATGTTTTCTTACATTCCATTTTATTTTTCTTAAAATTTTATTTTTCTAAAATTCTAATTGGTTATAAACTTATATAAAAAAATATAAAAAAAATCAAATTCATCATCTTCATCTTCTTGATAGCTTGGCCGAAAATTTGAGAGGGTTTTCTTTAAAAAGTTTCTCATCTCTTTCTTCTATAAATTACTCTTCCATCACTCAATTCACAAGCTTTCCATCAACAAACCTTCCCTTTCTCATTAATTTTTTTGGAATTTTTTATCACATCCCATTTTCGGAATGCGACGGTCCTAGGATACGGGAGATGCCAAAAGTGACTGGCACCCATAGAACCCAATATCACATGTATTTATCAACTATTATCAATCAATTAATCATTTACTTAATTACTATTCATTCTGGCATTCTGTAATATGTCTATAACTTGTACTGCAATTGGCTGTAACATTCATCATATCATGCCATATCACTAATCATACTCCATAATATGTCATACATTTATATTCATATACTAACTCTCCCATTATATACAACCCATGGAGCAGCTAAAATATGAACATACAAAATATAGTGTTTAAATTAATTACACTGCTAAAAGACACTGCAGGAATCCACAAAGAGTAAAAAACTGGGATTTCTGCCTCTTACTCTGCACCTGGAAATGGGAAATAATGAAAGGGTGAGTATATAAGATACTCAGTGAATCTAATATGCATCGATCATAAATATAAACAGGAACATCAATAAAGGATAGGCAGATGAAATAATAATATCAGTCTGCTCAAAAATATCAGGATATATAATCAAGTTACAGAAAATGACTATAAAGTCAATGATCAAATCAATGGAAAGTATATCACATGAATAAGACAGATATAGGGTCATGAAACACATATAACATGTATCATCATGTATTAGTGAACATAAGACTGATCAGGTCTTATGGCTAGGACTGTTAATCCTTCCCAGCTAGGGTATCATTATACAATGTGCACATTGGCGACATTATATACTCACTACCCTGTCAGAGCGATAGCTCTATCAAATCACATCAGAGCCATAAAAGGTATAGAACAAATCAATAGATACCATTAAACAACAATGGTATCACCAATTATTAATAAATCAATATCAATCAATTCAAGTAGCAATATAATCAATGGAATAGCAATAGCAAGTAGATATATTATGACAAAGGGTTTTCAAATTAACAATGGGGTGAAATACAGGTTGGTCATACATAGCATTATTCTATATCTCTGAACGAGTTTCGAAACAAGTACTCATGGGCCCCGTGGCTCATCCTGTGTTGAAAACTATGGCCTTTCAAAGGCGACTTGCGCAAAAGGCCCTATCTTGCTTCTCCAAAAACTGTAAGGCCCGCATCATTCCCCCCTGGGTAGAGAAAATTCACCTCAAATTGGCAGCTACCTCGTCATCAGATGAGTCACCACTAAAAGGGATCAAGTGTTTGACATTAAACACATCAGCGGTGCGAACGTGACTAAGCAGCTTGAATCTGTAGGCATTAGGATTAATCTTCTCAATAATCTCCACAGGACCAATCTTCTTTGCAGATAGCTTATTGTAGTCCCCTACTGAGAAGCACTCTTTCCTTAAAATGGCCCAGACAAAATCACCTACCTCAAACTCTGTATGCCTGCACTTCTTATCTGCATGTTGCTTGTACTTAGAATTGGCTACATTGAGGTTGTTATAAACTGTCTTGTGGACCACCTATAACTCATGCACAAAATCTGCAGCTTTTCCATGGAGCTTGGTGTTGCTAGGGCAAAGCATCAAATCGAGTGGTCCATGGGGCTAGGCAGAATAAACAACCTGAAATGGACTGAATCCAGTACTACGATTCACGACATGGTTATGAGCAAACTCTGTTTGGCATAGCTTTTGATCCCACCCTTTGATATGTTCTCCAACTAAACACTGCTATAAATTCCCAAGGGACTGGTTGACAACCTTCGTCTGCCCATCGGTTTGAGGGTCATAAGCACTACTAAAATTGAGCTATGTGTTGATCATCTTCCATAGGCTACACCAAAAATGGCTAAGGAACCTTGTATCCCTGTCAGAAACAATGGTTGTAGGCAACCCATGTAGATGGTACACCTCTCTAAAGAACAGTTCGGCAACATGTACAGCATCTGTAGTCTTCTTGCATGGAATAAAATGAACCATCTTAGAAAAATGATCAACAACAACAAAGATGGAATCATTACCTCGCTGGGTTCAAGGCAATCTCAACACAAAATCCATGCTAATGTCAATCCATGGCTATGAAGGGACTAGAAGTGGCATATACAAGCTAGCATTGGTAGCAGCTCCCTTGGAAACTTGGCACACCCTACATCTCTGCACATATTTCTCCACTTCTTTGCGAATGCTAGGCCAATAATAGGAAGCCTGAACCAGCCGCAATGTTCGGTCCCTACCAACATGCCCTTCCCCATGCAGTTTTTGAACAATTTGCAATCGCAAGCTACAGTCAGGAATACATAATTGATTGCCCTTGAACAAAAATCCATCATGGATGAGAAAATCCATTTTCTTTCTAGCCTGCACATCTTGTAAAACTGCATAAAAATAAGGGTCAGTTTCAAGTAAGTCACAGAAAGAGTCAAGGCCAGGAACTTGAACTCTCATGGAAACCAGTAAA
The DNA here is from genome assembly GCA_948193065.1 of Aleurites moluccanus. Lineage (NCBI taxonomy): Eukaryota > Viridiplantae > Streptophyta > Magnoliopsida > Malpighiales > Euphorbiaceae > Aleurites > Aleurites moluccanus. The sequence goes on from CANXYC011849741.1 coordinate 12,912, forward strand.
TTTGTTATGCGACTCAAGGCATCTGCAACTCGATTTGTGACCCTAGCCTTGTGCTTCACCACATAGGTAAACCGCTCCAAATATGAAACCCAGGGTTTATGTCTCGAAGACACCTTATCCTACTTCTGTAAATGTCTTAAGGCATCATGATCAATGTAGAGAACAAACTCCTTATGGAATAGGTAATGGCGCCAATGCTTCACAGCTTGCACAACGGTATAAAACTCCATATCGTAAGTGTTGTAATTCAGTTTGGCACCAAACAGTTTCTCACTGAAGTATGCCACAAGTTTGCCATTCTGACTTAGAACAGCTCCAATGCCAACATTAGAAGCATCTGTGTGTAGCTCAAAAGGTAGTGAGAAATCTGGCAGCACCAGAATAGGAGCAGTAGTTAGGCCTTCCTTGATCACTTGGAAGGCCATCTCAGCTTCGGCAGTCCACTCAAACTTTCAGCCCTTCATACAACCTGTGATTGGAGCCATGATGCTGCTAAAGTGAGGGATGAAGCGCCTATAAAAAGAAGCAAGACCATGAAAGCTCCGAACTTCAGTGATGGTCTTTGGAGTAGGCCATTGCCTTACCGCTTTTACTTTTAAGTCATCAACCTACAAGCCATCTCCTGAAACCATATATCCCAAAAACAGGACTTAGGAAGCCATAAAAACACACTTCTTTATTGTTGCATAAAATTTCTCCTTGCGAAGAATACCCAAAACTGCCCGAATATGCTGCATGTGATCTTCTGGATTAGCACTGAAGATTAAAATGTCATCAAAGTAAACAACGACAAAACTGCCAATGAACAACCTCAACAATTTATTCATTACATGCATAAAAGTGCTAGGGGTATTAGACAATCCAAAAGGCATTAACAACCACTCGTACAACCCCTCACGTGTTTTGAAAGCTATTTTCCATTCATCTCCATGCTGAATTCGAATATGATGGTACCCACTCTTCAGATCCAGTTTGGTAAATACAGTTGCACCACTAATCTGATCAAGCAAATCATCCAAACATGGAATAGGAAATCTGTACCTCACTATGATCTTATTAATGGCTCTGCTATCCATACACATCCTCCAAGAACCATCTTTCTTGGGTACCAATGGGTTAGAACTGCACAAGGACTCATACTCTCTTTGATGTGGCCCTTAGCTAAAAGCTCTTCAACTTGCCTACGCAACTCATCATGCTCTCTGGGACTCATTCTGTAGTGGGGCCTATTAGACGGAGTTGCTCCTGGCTCCAAATCAATGTGATGTTGTATATCACTCAAAAGGGGCAATCCATCGGGTAACTCCTCAGGAAACACATCACTAAATTCAGCGAGTATCGAAGCCACCTCTGCTGGAATCCTTGCCGACTCTGTAATCTCTTTTCCAATCAACACAAAAACTGTTTCGACACACTACATCTCCTCATCAAATTGTAATAGCTACAATAGATTGGTACTGATCCGTACAGGTGGGGTCTTAACCACTGTTGGCTTACTAGGCATCAATACAATCTTGACACCCTCAAATACAAAACTGTATGTATTAGCCCGTCCATCGTGATTCACACTCCTATCATATTGCCATGGCCGCCCTAATAATAAATGGCATGCATCCATAGTTATCACATCACACCACACAACATCTTTATAATGTGCACCAATAAAGAACGTGACTAAGGCTCATTTAGACACTGTTACCTCACCACCCTTTTTAAGCCATGAAAGCTTGTACAAAGTTGGGTGTTGTTCTGTCTTGATATCTAATTTTCTCATTGCCTCCTCAGAAATAAAATTGTTGCAGCTCCCCGTATCAATGATAAAATGACAGACCCTACCTAAAATGGTGCCAATAGATTGAAAAATATTTTTACGGAACCAGTCATCTTCGTCTGTAGCCTTAGGAGTTAAACAAGACCTCCTCACAACTAGGGCTGTTCCCACATCTCCCCCTACAAACTCTTCATCTATAGGTTCATCATCATACACTGGCAGTCCCTCAAAAGCATTATGTTCTTCCTTATAGTCATCATTTTCAGCAAACACTACTCTTTTTCTAGCCTTCTTACATTCAGATTGCCTATAACCCACTTCCCCATATGCAAAACACTTAATACCACTGCTACTACTGGCTCCCCTATTAAACTGATTAGCACTCCCAGTAGTCTTAGTTACATTTCCACCTACATGATTCACCACAGGATTTCCAACAAGATTATTACTAGTGGGATTTAAGGAATTACCAAAACTGCTTGTTCGACGAGCCTGCTGCTTCTCGACCATAAGAGCCCTTTGGTATGCAGCCGAAACAGAGACAACATCAAACATATTGATGGTGTCTTAAATCTGAATCCGCATGTTACACCCCAACTCCAGTGGTGTGACGGTCTTAGGGCAAGGGTAGGCTTAAAGCCACCATAAAAACGTAGAACTCACATATCCTGGATCTCATACACATTTAAATCAAATATAGATATCATTTAATAATCATTTCTATGATCCATATATGAATAATTCATTTCTTTAGATATATTATTTCATAATTTCCTCTTGTTCCTTACTGATCAAAAGATGTATCCCACATCACTAAGGAATAAGGGTAACCCAAAAAGGTAACAATTTATACATCAAAATATTATCATCCTCAATAACCAACTACGAAGCTCTAGAGTATACTCCCAATACATGTTGAACCATAATACCATACAATGAATATACATAAATATCAAAATGATTACAATGAAGGCTTCTTGGAAGAATAAGTCAATAAGCTTGATCTTCTCTACTAGCTCCCTCACGAGCTACACTATCACCTGAAATCGACAAAAAAGGAGTGAGCCTTTAACTCAGTAGGATATGAAAGAAATATACATACATATATATATATATATATATATATATATATATTAATCCAAAGAAAATATCAATTCCAAGAACATGGGTGAGAATCATCATGTGGTTAGCTTTACAAGAAACATAAGTGCTCACAATCGAATAACACTATCAATAACATGGTAGAACTACGGAGTGCATCAGTAGCCATACTACCTATCATAACTGAGCGCATCCGTAGTCCTTGCTATCTTATCGCAAACGCATGCTTGGCCAGGCATACGCCTAGAGCTTATGGTCCCCTCTAGGTGGAACACTGGTAAAAACCCTACCAACTAGGTTCCCAAAGTGCACGATGGACCAATGAATTTACTCTCATTGCGAAGAGCGTTCTATCCATAGGGTCATATGGTTTCATCTCACAAGAAACATATTGGTCACAAGACCATCAACATATATCATAATTTCAATCAAGTTTACCAAGTAGGAATCATGTGAACTTGATCCAAGAAGGTTGACCAAGTCACTCAGATTATATATATACATATATATGGTAATCTCATGAACAAATGGTAGATTTCAGTTTTAGGATATCATAGAATCTTCATTTAATAATTTGATAATACAATATCAAGTATATGGAAATTTTATAGATGAACAATAATAATGCTCGGTCACATTATTTCAAATAAGCAATAAACAAATGCAATGTTCATACTTACCTCAACATAAATCACTCTTGAATTTCCTTTAACAATTAGCTCAACACTTATCTCCTCAATTTCCTTGATTTTCTCCTCCTAAGAAATTTTTTCAAATATTCAAAATTAGGGTTTTCCTTAATTAATAATACTCAATATGATTTCTTAACATTTAACCATCTTAGAGTTTCTATTCTTAATTTTCAATATCAATTTAATTCATCTCTTAAAGAAAAATCTGTATTTAATTCGGATTTACTGTTCATGCTACTATTCATGATAGTCCATAAATTCTAATTCCTCCAACATTAATTACAATGTATAACCTTAAAATGCTTGTAATAAATTCTATGCACTCATAATTAACTATTCTAACCATCAAAATTTATTAATCTAAAAGAAAATGACATTTGAAGAAAATTTACCTTATTTCTTCAAAACTGAAATTCCTGAGATAATCTGCTTGAAATTGATGATTACTGCCTTAAAATAGAATAATCTAAAAATCTAATGCATTAATTTTGAATATTAATGCCTTAGACAATAAATGGAACTGATATGAGAAAAACCGAAAAAGAATGAAGAAAAGAAGAAAGAAAATCGTGCAGAAAAAATCGTTACTGGCCACTGGGTTAAATAGGCCACTACCCAAAATCCCACTAGCCAGCTCGCCATTCCCAGCTCGCAATTCCCACTTCGCTAATCTGATTCGATAATGCCACTTTGCATAAGCCACTTCGCGAATCCCACTTCGCATATCCAATTCGCATATGCCACCTTGTATATGTTGCCTCGCCAAACTCTCCTCGCAAAATCCTCTTCGCATATGCAGCCTCTTCGCCTACTCGCTTCGCCCATCTTCCTCTTTGCATAATGCCACCTCGCCTAATCCTCTTCGCCAAACTCTACTCGCCTATCTCTCTCTTCGCATAATGCCTCTTCGCATAATGCCACCTCGCCTATTCCTCTTTGCCTAAATCCACTTCGCATATGCTACCTCGCATATGCCTCTTTGCCAATTGCCACCTCGACAATCTCTCTTTGCCACTTTGCCACTTCTCTTGCTCGCATTGCCGGCTTGCAAATGCCACCTCGCATTTGCCGGCACGCTAACACCAATCTCTGCTGAGCTGAAACCTTTCCTCGACAACTTATACTTAACCAGCTCACAAATGTGCTACAAACATCCAAACTTCCTAATTATTTTTGCCACTTAAAATAGACATCTAGGAGTTTAACATATCCAAAATTCAAATCACAACGGCAAGTACACAGACCATGGTGACTCTCTAAATGTCACCCAGATTTACTGCTCAAAATCCATCCGAACATACCTAAGAAATTATACTCTCCACTGAGTTATACTTATCCAAATTTATTGAAATTTTACATCCAATAACACAACACATAAAGGAACATTTCTCATGTTTACACCTTTGGCTCAAACTATCTCAATCATTCCCAGAAAATTCAAACATATACAGATTTCTTGCAGAAACACTAAACTAGACAAGTCCTACTCAAGGAGGCATAACTCCTTACACACACAGAATTTTACTAAGCCATTTAACAGAATTGAAGATGAGACATATATCCACAACTTTTATATTTTACACTTTATCAAATTATCTCTTTAAGATCATGCATCAGCCTTACAGAATCCTGCAAACTAGAAATTTCTGGATTCCTCAAACATTCATATTTTCAATTAATTAAATTCTTCAAACATACAATTAATTAAAAATGACAAAAATTGCAGATATTACACCTCAATCCTCCAATATACCAAGCCACCAACTGATCTTCTATCTTATGAATCTCATTCCTGGCAATTAGTTGGTAAAATTCAGTGGTATAATCATCCACTGATTTGGTTCCCTGCCTTAGATTTTGTAACTGCTGGTACATTAATCTTTGAAAATTATAGGACAGGAACATAGTCCGCAAGTGCTTCTTCATCTTCTCCAAGGAGGTTATCTTCAGTTTTCCCATCCTCTCACGTGACAGTTTTGCTTGCTGCCACCAGGCCGATGCTCGACCTCGTAGTCTGGTTGTTATTAAGGGAACACGTTTGTTTTTAGGCACTCCCTTAAATTTGAACACCTCCTCCATAGTAGCTAGCCAATCTAGAAATTCCTTAGGTGCAAGGCTACCATGAAACTCAGGAATTTCAGTTCGCATCCTAGCCTCCCAACGTCGCCTATCATCGTCTTCCTCAACAGGTCTATGACGCCTGCGATGTGCCTCATCAACGTACTCCTCTTCTATACTCAAATCGTCCTCATCACTGCCTGGACAATTCTGTTGACAATTTCATCGCCTCTGATTGGCCCTAAGATGGATCTCCATCAAGGTTTCCATTCTATCAGTAATCCGCCCTAACATCTGTTCAAATCATTCCTCCATTCATGCCACCCTTTGTTCTAGGTCATGCTCATTCCCCTCATCAGGATGTTGCTGCTGTTGTCGTCGTTGAGGCATGCTTTTCAAAGCGCATGCTCTAATACCACCTGACGCAGCGGAATATCAATGAAAAAAAAGAATCCTATTATAATCCATTGATTCGCACACGAATACTAGAGAATAATCTTCTATAACTTGTTGATTTTAGAAATACCAGGAAATAGGCATCAACTTCGTGTTTTCTATGAAAACCGAAACTGGAAAAATGGTAGGTTTTATTATTCATCCAAAAAACTATCCTTACAAAACAAAACATGCATATTTATATGCTAAAAGAAAAATAAAACCCTAGTGGGCTAAGGGCTTCGGCCCAACATGTAACAAAAAATAAACAGTTCAAAAATAAGTACAAAAATGTGCCTACAACTTCAGAGGCTCCATTCGGGCTTTAAACGGCGGAATTTAGGGTCAAAATTGGGTCATGCTAGATTGTCCTAGCATTGTTCTAGATCTCTGAATGAGCTTCAAAACAAGTACTTATGGGCCCCGTGGCTTATCCTGTGCTGAAAGTTATGGCCTTTCAACGGCGACCTGCGCAAAAAGCCCTATCTTGCTTCTCCAAAAACTGTAAGGCCCACTCCTCTATCTGATGTCCCACATCACAAAAGGTTGGCACAACTGGCATGCCAATGTCGCTGGTGACAATAGCATTCAAATGGTAGGCCTATGGATGAACAAGTGATAGGCCTATGACAAAATGAACTAGGCATTTTGTCAAACACTTGGTGTGCAACTTTGAATGGATAATTTGACATAGTTTGGGTGCAACTCCAACATTTCCCCAAAAATTAACAATAACACAATGTAGGTATTTCAATAAGGAATAGATATACAATAATAACATTATTTAAAGGATCAAATAGGCTTAGGAAACATGAAGAAAAACAAAGAAAAAACAATGGAATGAATAGTAATAAAGGGTTCGACCAAAATGGGTCCAACAAAAATGGATTTCAATTATCATTCCAATGCAATAGAAATATTAAATTATGTATAAAAGACTCACCTCATACTTCAAATTAGTTTGAAAATTTGATTTTTCACTTAAAGCTTCAAAGGAGGCAAAATTGGCAACTTTGCAATTATTGATTTTCTACATCAAACCAACCACAAATAATTCATCCATTAGCCTTAAATTAACGTATTCTAAGTTTAATTAACATAAACTAACTCAAATCAAATAGTTAAATCATACAACTTAGGTTAAGATTTGAAATTTGGGGAAAAATACCCAAATGCATCAATTGATGCAATTAAACTCAAAATCCATTCAAATCATCATCTAAAACATCTAAATCAAACATAAAACTAAAGAAATCACTTCATTACCTCAAAGTGAAGGTTGGGCCGAAATTCTCTAATCAACCAAACTTGAAATTTCTTGATTTTCCAAGCAACGCAGGGATGGAAATCAAAGGATTGATGGTTTGATTCAAGTTTTTCTTAGGTTTTCTTAAGAAATTTGAAAGAAATTTTGGTGAGAGGAAGGCTAGGTGGTTCAACCAAGAAGATGATGAAGAATAAGATGATGAAAAATGTCTAAGTATTACTTATATACTAAGTCAAAAATGACAAATTGCATTTAGGTCCTTAAACAATCTATAAATCATACTTTGACCCCAACTTCTTTTGTAATTTATTCTGACAATTCTGTTGAGAATTGGATTTCAAAGTGGGGATTCAAATAGCTTATTTTTATTTATACTTTATTATAAAAATAGTTTCAGAGCCATTCTGAAAATCAAATAGTCAATTTTCCACTATACTCCCAAAGTTTTATTTATTTACGATTTTGCCATTACTTATTTTTTCAATATTCCTAAATATTTTTCATCTCTTTCTTTTCACCAAAATTACACATATATTTATGTGATTCTTTACCCCCTGGTCAAAATTAGAAATTCATCTGTCGACCGAACTGCTAATTTCTCGGTAGTGTTATTGACACCGACGTTTTCTGGAACAGTATCTCATTTGCATTCTAACTGTGTCTCTAAAATTATTTTTATGGTAGGCATTTCTAGGGTATTAAATCTTTCTAGAAGGTAAAGAAAATTATTTGAAGTCTCTAAGAGGTAATACTCTTATCTAGCTTTAAAATTCAATTTTATAAATTTTTAGTGGTAAATTAGAGGTTTATGTAGTGAAAGAAAGAGAAGTTAGAAGTAAATCTTTAAAATTCTGAAATTTTTGTATCTTGATAGAAAGTTAGAGGCTAGTTTTTGGAACCTTATAGTTAAATTTTGAAAATTCACAAAAAAATAAAAGTTATAGATATATATGTGTAAAAAATATAATTTTAGGAAGTTTTATCAATTTCATTCTTTGTAAAGAGATATGAGACATTGAGTGTTGTTGGATCATATTGGGATTTAGACTGAGAAACTCCATAGTATTTTGCATTTTGAGGACCTTAAGTTCAAAATAGAGAAAACTAAAAACACATAAAATGTTTCTCTATGTTGTAGATAAATTTTAGTAAAAACAAAATAGTATTTGGATATCTACACATTGAGTTATAAATAAAACAATAGAGATTGCTCGAGTAAAATTTGCAGGACAAATTTCAGGATATAGGGTAGAATTTGGAAATTCACCATAATTATTATAGCATGTAGAAAAATATGAATGTTTAGTATGTTAAACCTTCATATATCTAGTTTAATTAAAAGAAATAATTGAAGTAATTGGATAAGTATAACTAGAGATATTAACAAAGGAACCTAGGCTGCCATAAATTAAGTTTTAGATTTTGAGAGGGATAGTTACAATTTAATACCTATTGCAAAAAATTAAGATAAATTGAGTCCTAAAATATTTTAATTGTCTTTGTAGCTTAAAAGGTTAAAGAAGAGGAAGATAAAGTAGTAGACCATTCCTATTGTTTGTGTGAAAAGTAAAGTGTTGGAAAGTTTGGAACTAGAGTTAGAAAGGTGAGTAATGTATATGTCATTTTGCTTGAAATTGAATCCAATTGAAATTATTAATGTTTCCTTGATTGATACCTTCAATGGCCAAATCATTATATAACCTCCATTGTTTTACTATTGCTTCAAATTGTTCATTAAACCCTTTAATTTATTCATTGAATATATTGAAATTGTTATAGAATCTTCTATCCATTGCAAATGTGAACCCTGAATTGAAACTAAAATTGATACTATAAATGACAGGCCTACTCACCTGATGGAGTAGGATAACAATTTTATCAGGCATTGTGCACAGTGAGACTTTTACAGTGGACCCCAGCTGGGAGGGGTGTTCTCAGCCAAACAGTCTGATCAGCTATATGAGTTATAAGCATGATACCAGTTGTAGCCTCTGCTTTTATACAGAGATTATAAATCTATTATTAAAGTAAACTATTTATTGATACCTTTACATGTTGATTACCTTACCTTAAATATTGCATTGTAACCCTAACTAAGATTCTTGATTATGTACCTTATGCATATCTAAATTAGTATACATTTCCAATGGCTACATTAATTTATTACTCTTTATTATTGCTTATCATGTATTCTATAATGTTGTATTTCTTACTTCTCTTGTGAGCTATTCTTTATTCATTCTCACAAGTGAAGTTTCATTTATACTACTCATTGAGATTATATCTCATTCTTTTTAGTGGTTTAATATTTTCAGGGGATCGGTAGATAGGTACGGTTCCAGCTTCATCTTTTTTAGCTGCAAACCATACATATCTATGTATTGTCTCTAATATTTGAAATTTTATTTTGTAGATGCTCAATGGTTTGTAAATTAATTAACTAATATTTTGATATGTGTAAATATTAAATGCTATATAAATGATGATAAATAATGACATAAGTATATGAACATATATTATGGAATAATTTATTGAGTTTCTATCATGGAAATGATATGAATATTGATATGAAAATTAATGAAGTGTTAAGAATGTAATTGCCTTTGAAGATGAGGGTATAAGGTTGGAAATATTGGGAGTGTATTTCTTTTGCAGGTTGAGTTGTTAAAATATATGAAGAGAGCGATATTGGTACTAGGTCAAAATTGAAAAAATAGAGGAAACTATGCCAAAATTTCTAAAAAATTGTTCCCAATCCCTAGGATCGTCATGTCTCCTGAAGTGGGGGTGTGACATATAATAACCTTATAAAAGAGTTTGAAAACTTTCCAATTGCTAAATCTATATGAGAGCAACTTAAACTAAAATTTAGTGGCACTAGCGCAACAAAATTGAGGGCCCTAACTCTCAAATTCATTGAATATGGCATTAATCCAAAATATAGCATACAAGAACATCTCAAAATTATGTCTACAATGATTAGAGAATTAAAGGCAGCTGGAGTAGAGCTCAATGATGAGAAATAAATTTTAGGTATCCTCATATCCTTGTCTGATTTCTCTTGGAAACATGTCAAATTAGTGTTGACATTTAATTGGAGCATCAAAAGTTTTGATGACCTTTTACGTCATCTTTTACTTAAGGCAAAATGTAGAATGAGGAACCATAGCACAATAATGGTTGCTCAAATTGGGAAGCATAAAGGATATAAGTCTAAGCGCAATGGATAACAAAAGGTTGAATAAAAGAAGACAAGGATTCCTCCATCAAAGAATAAAAAGATTGGGAAGCATAAAAGCAAATGTGAAATGTCAACAAAGTTAATTGTTACAATTGTCAAAAGATGTGACACTTTGCTTGTGATTGCATTGAGCCAAAGAAAGTATTTCCTTTTTCCTACTCTCCTAGCATTTTAGTATATTCAAAAGTATTTGTTGCTCAAGTTCTCACTGGTTGGGTTATAGACATAGAAGCAACAAACCACATAGCAAGAGATCGAGCAGGATATGTATCTTATGATCAAGTAGCATCACACACCTATTGTGTTACAATAGGAAATGGTGTTGAGGAAAAAGTCATTAGCTTTGTTTCCTATCAGTTAAATATGCATTCCAATCATGACTTGCTGAAAAAAGATATGCTATATGCATCTGGTATTTGATGTAATCTATTTTTAGTTCTAATAATGTTAAAATTAGGATTTTCTTCCATTTTTAGGGAACTCAATTAGAGATTTCTTTAGGTTTAGACTTTTATTGTTATAGTTATTTAATAGATGAATTATTTATGTCAGATTTATGTTCTGACTTATATAATAATTATATTTCTTTTGTTATATCTTTTTCTGTTGTTGTATCTAATTCAATTAAATGGTATGCAAGATTGGGACATATATGACAAGTGAGGATGATAAGATTAGTAAGAGAAGGCCTTTTGGGATCATTCAATAAAATCAGTCTATCTATACGTGAACCATATTTAGAGGAAAAAGCCTTCAAAAAACCTTTTGGTAGGCCAAGAGGCTTCTTACCCATTAAAGCTAATTCATTTTGATATATGTGGACCTATGAGTGTGAGGACTTGCCATGACACATCCTATTTTCTCACTTTTATTAATGACTATTCGCGGTATGGTTTAATTTTTCAGTTATCTCACAGTTCAAAAGTTTTGGACTCTTTCAAATGCTTTTTAGTTGAGGTTTAGAATGAGAAATGGAGGAGCATAAAGGTTCTTCATATTGATAGAGGCCGAGAATATTTATCTGATCAATTTAAAATATTCTATGAGGAAAAGGGATACGTAGGCAATTGACAATTCCTTATACTCCACAATAAAATGATATAACGAAAAGAAGGAATCATACACTTCTAGAGATGATTAGAGCGCAAAGCTATTGGAGACAAATGCGTTTTCAAAATTTCCAGTAGGGAACAAAACTATTGGAAACAAATGGGATTTCAAAATTAAGCACTAAGTGGATAGATCAATTGACAATTACAAGACCCGTCTAATAGCGAACCCAAAAAGAGGAAACATATTATGAGGAAACATTCTCTCCAGTGGTGAGATTTTCCTTAATTCACTTAATTCTAGCTATCATCACATATATTGATTGGAAATTATTCCAAATGGATATGAAGACTACTTTTCTCAATGGAGAGCTATATGAGGAGGTCTACATAGGACAACTAATTAGTTTTGTGATCAAAAGTCAATAGCACAAAGTGTGTCATCTTAAGCATTCTATTTATGGTCTCAAGTAATCAATCTAAACAATAGTATCATCAATTTATGAAGCAATAATCTTTATTGTCTTTATAATGACTGAAGAGGACCATTGTGTATATGTCAAAAATAAAGGGAAAAGTGTTATCATCTTATCTTTATATGCTAATGATGTTTTGTTAGTTGTAAATGAATTGGAGTTGATCAAAGTCACTCAAGAGTAGTTGTCCTCTACTTTTGAGATGAAGGACTTAAGTCAAGTTGATTATGTATTAAGAGTCAAGATCTATAGGGATCAATCAAATAAATTCTTCAGTTTTTCTTAAGAAACTTACATAATGAAAATCTTAGAATGTTTCCAAATGCATAATACCAAACCTGTTGATACTATAATTGAGAAGGGTTAAATTTTTAACAATGCTCAATGTCCTAAAATAGAAGACAAAAAGAAACAGATGGAAAACATTCCTTATGCAAGTGCAGTTAGTAGTTTGATTTATGCTATGATGTGTACTCAAGTGCAGTTAGCAGTTTGATGTATGTTATGATATGTACTCAACTGACTTTTGCTTTGAAGTTGGTATAGTAAGTAGATATCAAAGTAATCCTAGACTTGTGTATTAGTAAGCAGTCAAAAGAATTTGAGATATCTAATAAGAACTAAGAACCTCACTCTATTATATCATGGTGGCAATCTCAAATTAGTTTGATAAACTGATGTTGATGGGTCTGTAGACCGTGATGAATGTAAATCAACTTTTAGATATACGTTTATATTAGGAGGAGATGTCATCTAATGGAGTAGTAAAAAGAAAACTTATATCTCCTTATCAATAATGGAGTCAGAGTACATTGCATGTACTACTATAGTTCAAAAGGCTATATGGTTGAGGCAATTCTAAGCTTGAATGTTACAACACATGTTAGTGATGATGTTCTTATTTTCTGTGACAACACAACCTTAATAGCTTATGCTAAGGATCCAAAATATCATGAAAAGTCAAAACATATTTGTGATCCCAATATGACAATAATCCTAGAGGGGGGTGAATATGATTATAAAAATTATAATGCAATTTTCACCCTACATACAATATACTAACAAATATAATGCAAATATATTAAAGATAGAGCAAGGGTGTAATACCCTAAGAAGCCCCATTTTGTAAGTATGAATTGATTCTCAGTTTATGGTTTAATAGCATTGAAATGATTGGAAATATTTTTAGAGACACAGTTAGGATACAAATGAAATACTTTTCCAGAAATCGTCGGTGTTGGAAACACTGCCGGAAAAATAACAATCCGGCTAAATTAAGAATTTTTGACCCAGACTTGGGGGATTAAATAAGTTAATTTTATGTGAAATTATGATGAAAATAAAGAGTTGAAAAATATTTTGGAACACTTAAAATAAGAGTAATGGCAAAATTGTAAATAAAGGTAATTTTGAGAGTAATTTTAGAAATCCACTGTCTGGGATCCAGAAATGATCCAAAACTATTTTTAAATGATAGAAAAACTTAAAATAAGATATTTCACTCCCCACACTTGAGGTTGAATCTAAACAGAATAGACAGAATAAATTACAAAAAATTTTGGAGTAAAAAATGCAAATAAGAAAAATTTTGGGCCAATAGTACAATTAAACACAGTTATGGGACCCACTCATTCTAGAAATCAGCTAGGTGTCCAGACAAGGGTGAGGGAAAAAGGAATAATTGATAGGAAAATGATTAATTGATTTATTAATTAATTAAATAGGTGCCAAATAAGCCAAATCTAGAATTTTCCATTTCTTTCATTTCTTTTAAGTTAGCTTTTGGTGCATCGTAAAAGGGAAAAGACTGGCGCTTAACAAGAGAAAGTGGACAAACCATTTAGGGAGAAAAACAAAGAAATAAGTCTTCCAACCTTTCCAAAGAATCAACCAAAAATAGCTAGGAAAATGAAGAAGGAAGAAGAGTGATGAAGAAAGATGGAAGAAAACTTGTATTCAAGCAATTTGATGGAGAAAAGAGAGGATGAAATCCAAGTATTTAATTCAAGGTCCAAAATTAGTTATTTGATTGTATTTAATAGTTCTAAGGTTTGATTTGGCAAAAAATTGAGGTAATTAAGTTAAAAATGTAAAGAATGATTTAGGCTTTATATAGTTTTTGAATTTTATTTTAAGGCAGTAATTTATGGCTAATATTCCAAAATTTTAATGACTGAATTTGAAGATAGTTAAAACATAAAAGTTATATATAAATATGTTAATTATATTTCTGTAAAAGGAATTTAGAAAATTCGAAGTGAGGAAAGAGTTATTAGTTAAAAACTATGACTGACCTAGAATTAGAGTTATGAAAAAATACTACTGTATTTTTATTGTATATAATGATAGATACAGAATTAGAAGAAGTGTTCAACATAAAAAATGTTTATTTATATCTTATATATAATAATATAAAAGGTTTTTTCAATTTTATTTGTGGTTTATGAGATATTAGATCATAAGTATAGACTGCCCGAAATGACTATTTAACAGAATATAGGTTACAGATTTCTATTAATATAAGGACCTTAAATTATGAATTAGAGAAAGTATTAAACATTAAAGATGTTCATTTATATGTTATATAAATGAATGTAAAATGATTTTGTAATTGGATGAGTACAAGATTAATTATAGATATGGAAACAGGATATGTCTGGATAAAGGTTTCAGGGCAGTAGTTTAATTTTGGAAATTCACTAATAATTGTTCAATGATCTAAAAATTCTGAAATTTAGGTATGTTATAATTTTATGTATCTATTTTCAATAGGAAATATAATTACAGAAATTGGTTAAGTATTTATTGAGATATTATCAAAAGAACAGTATCTACCAGAATAAGATTTTAGACAGAATGCAGGCAGCAGGGCTGGTTGTAAGCCTGAGTTTAAATTAACACTATAAATTGTGTAGTAATGGAAATAAAGTGAATTTTGGATATGTTAAAGATAAATATGTCTAGTTTAATCAGGAATAAGAATTGAAGCAATTGGATAATTGTAGCAATTGGATAATTGTAGAGAGAGATATGAGTAATAGAACATAGACTGCCAGTAAAGAATTTTGCACAGAAAAACCTTAGTAACTTGGAAATTTTAGGAATTTTATTTAATATAAGTATAATTAATGTAATTTTATGTTAAATAGTATCTAAATGGAAATTAATTAGATATGTAGAGTCAAGAATGGATAAGAGATGTGATGGGTACCATAAGAGATAACGCAAAGAAATAAGGATAAGAGAAAAGGGAAATGTACAAGTCATAAGCTAAGGTGAGTAATGTATACATCATTATGCATACTCATGTTTTGATTTGTTAACCCAATGAGTATGTTTCCTTCTTGATTAAATGCCACTTGTTATTGTTGATCATTCTTTGATCTTCCTAAAAATTAAAATTTATCCATATTCATTGATTGCTATTGATATTGAAATACCTTTTGTGTACTGATTGATAAGTAAACCCGTGTATCGAAAGCCATTGTACCGAAAAGTTCTTAATGCATACTTAATATTGTTATTGATTTTTATTGGCCTATTTACATGTGGATTTGACAGAGCTACCGCTCTGATAGGGTAGTGGGTACATACTATCGACAATGTGCACATTGATTACTGATGCCCTAGCTGGGAGGGGTTATGGTCCTAGCTATAGGGTATGATCAGCCTTATGCTTACTGATACTGACACTACTGGAGACTGTATGTTCACATATAGTCCATACTGATACTACTGGAAACTGTATGTTTACACGTAGTCCATACCCTTTATCTGTCTTATCTACATGATACGAGTATTGTTTACCTGTTCATTGATTCCAAGCTTATATCTTATTGCTTACTATTGATGCCCATTCTTTTATCGATTTAATTATTACCTATTCCAAACTTTCAAAGACATTTGGTGTGTAAATTAATTAACCATGACATATTAATTGAATATACTAATATTCTTCATTGTATTTATTAATACTTGACTACCATTGTTATCCTTTGTTATCATATGCTTATATCACCTGTTTAATGATGTATGCATGCTCATTGAGTATTTTATACTCACCAAATTAGTGGGTTATAATTTTTACAGGGATGTGTTAGAGGAAACTGATTCCAAGTCAATTTCTTTTCCGACTTGGCATGTCAAGTACATCGAGGTAGAATTATATTTGTTAAAGGTCATTAGTGACAATTCTTAGAGCTTCACGGTACTGTGTATAATTGGATGATTAAGTATTATAATGATGTATGAACAGTGAAATATTTAATGTTACAGTGACATTCAAAATATAATGTGTAATGCATAATAATTGAAAATGTCAATGATAATAAAGTGATAAAGATAGTGATAGAGATAGTGATACTGAAAATTATAAAATGAAATTTACATGTTTTGAAAAATATTTAGAAGTACTATGTATGACTATTGAACTGTGAAGTTGAGGGTATAAGGTTGAAAAATTATTAGAAGTGTAAAATAATTTTTAGTGCAGGCTGTGTAATTTTTTAGAAACCCAGTTTTAGATCGGGATTAAGGTTAAAATTACAAAGGGGACTCTGGCAAAATTTTTGTAAAATTTATAAGAAATAAATGGAATTTAAGCATTGATGAATGAGCTAATATTGATTGAATGATTGATAAATGGATTATTCATGAGTTATACGGGTTTCTAGTGATCTTAAGTCTATCTGTGCCCTAGGACTGTCGCGGCCCAAAAATGGGTCGTGACAAAGGGATAGAAAATTCTTAGCCAATATTTTATAGTAGTTTGGAGCACAACTCATCTCCTACATCCATTTCTCTCAAGCCCACGACTTGAGGTTCCACTAGTTAACCAGGCTTGCGCCCAACGCTTACAATAGTTCATATGGGATTTTGACCTTACAGTAGTTTGTATAGGATTTCGCCCAACTATGAGATACCACCCAAAATATCAAATACACTTTGATATTTAGGGATTTAAAGAGTGTCTCTAACACTCAAACTAAGCAATTTTAAGAATACAAGATGAAGTACAATAGCTTTACACTTCTTGAACACAAAACAAAAGAGTTTAAAGTATAAGTGTTAAAGTACATAAGAGAAAAACAAAGTATGAGAGCTTTTTAAATGGAATAGTCTTTGTAGGTAACCATCCTAAAGTGTATAGTGAAAATATAGGCTATGGTTATCCTCGCAAGTGCATAAGGTAATTTTAGGGTTTAGTGGTAAGGACACTCAAGGTAGTTCTCTACCAGGAAGATTTGGTTGGGGTAAATACAATTGATAGTTGTCACATAATAAAATAAAAATCCTAAAAACTCTAATCAAGGCTTGTTCTGATTGCATTAAATAAAAAGAGCCTTTAAATAAAGGGCCAAAGAAGTCAGTGACCCAAGGGGGAGAGAGAAAGAGCAAAGTGAACAATGTGAGCTTTTTAAGCAAAAGTGAGCAATAGTGAGTAAGTGGTGATTATGAGTAAGTGAGCAATTTAAAAAGCAATTAATTTTTAACATAGTAGCAATATTATTGATTAAGAGAATTGAGAGAAAAGAAGATTAAAAGAAAAAGAAAATAAAAATAAAATAAAAATAGAATGGCTCAAGCAACAAATAGTAATTTAAGGTTCAAGTAATTTTGGGTTCAAGGTGAATGGATGATTTAACATAATATGATTCATGTTCAAATTAACACCAATAACCATTCAATTAATTCAATTATATCTACTATGATACACAATATACAATTTAATAAATTAAAAGTTAAGGGAACAAATCTATTTGATCGATAAACGCTTCCAAATTGCTTATTTGTTGATCGCAACCACAAACAACCTGTAATTAATCTAAATAAATAAACCAATGTGAAATTAAATTGCAATATGATCATTGTAATTTTATAATATAAAAAATGGAACTACCACTAGATATGATCTCCTAGGATAACCCCTTATAAAGATGAGAAAATTACAAAATAAAATAAATCATAAATTCAACTAAGTATTCTTGGCGTTGGAAAGAAAAATAGAGAACAAAAAAAGAAAAAGAAAAGCTTATGTGTAAAAATCATCTCTACGATTTTATAATTTCTTCCCATTTATTTTCCTTTTGCTTTCTGTTTGGCAAGTAGACTATGATCCACCATTTCCTCCCTTGGTCGGAAATTAATCCCAAGTAATTTTCTTTTTTGTATAGCCCAAAAGTAAAATTTGCTTGAAATTTGAAATTGAAATCATGAAGTAAAATACTGATTAATTTTCAGTGAGATAAGGGCGTGTTGATATCCAACACGCGTGTGAAAAACTTCTCAATTTCCTACACTAGTGTACTGATTCTTACATGATTGTATTGTAATCTTGGGCTTCAAAGCCGATTGGGCCTAAATAGGCGTGCTTGAGCTTATAAGCTCGTGTCTGATTAGGCTAAACAATACTTCACGGGCGTGTGGAAGTCAACATAGGCGTGCTGGAGTAAACTGAAGCAAGCATGGGTGTGCTTATAGATGGCATGAGTGTATTGGCTTTTATTTGCACCAACATAGGTATGTCAAAGTCAGACATAGGCATGTGCTTAGAGCCTTCATCATGCACAGACATGTCAAGGTACAGCACGGATGTGCTATGCTACTGCTTCAGGCTTAGGTCCATTTGTACCTGAAAATGGTCTGTAGTATAGAATTCCAGCCCATTTAGCTCAGTCTTTGGTCCAAATTCCTATTTTAAATATTTTCTTTCCAATAATACCTGAAAAAGAGTAAAAAATGTAGAAAATTCTTACCAAGCCATTATTAGCAATTTATTCAAAATACTATTAAATATAAATAAAAACTAATTAAATATGCTAAAAATATTAATAAATAATATAGAAAAAATAATATCAAAAATATATCGATCAATTCCCCACACATAAGCCATTGCTTGTCCTCAAGCAAAATAAAATTAAAGTTATGCCTAGCTTTTAGAAAAATTAAAAAATTAAAATATAGTATAAGTAATACGTCAAGTATTAATTGTAATTAAATATCAATAATTCATAACCTTACAATCATACATAAAAGACATTAAAATTTCAAAATTGAAAATTCAACATGGTAAAAAAAATCGATTCTCCAAAGCCTTACTTTCTCTTAATTGTTTAAGGGATAGAAATTTGAAGCACTCAAAAACTAAATCATGCATCATTATTGCATAAGCTTGCTAATTCATCTAATTTTCATCAGTTAATCACAAATTCAAATTTCAAATTCAAAAGTTTTTTCATTTTATTGTGATGGGCTTGGGTAAAAAGGGTAGGTATTAGTATTGATTTTTGACACACCTTAAACCCGAGTTGAAACCTAATGATGTAGCATCAAGAATCGAGATCAGGAAAGGAAGATTACTTGTCAAATTAATTATAGGGTTGTATTTGCAATTAATGATCCAGGTTTATATTTTGATATAAAACATGTGAAAATGTATTTCAAAATAAATTTGAGTCATTTCATACCATATTCGGTGGTCCGAATTCAAATCGGGCCCGTAGGCAGTCATCGGCTCTATTGCGGCAAGCCGTCGAGTCGTGCGAGCCCAAGAATAATTTAAGTTTTTTCTCAAATAAAAAGATTTTAGAAATAGTTCTAAAGGTTTTTGAAATTTTTTGAGTCATTTCAGACGGATCAGACGCAAGAACAGATGCGCGAGGAGTTGACGAGCTCATTTGCTATAAGCCGTCGGACCCGTGCAGCAACCATTAGCCTATGGCTTATTTCATAGCCATACGCCTGCTTGTAGAGCCGCATAGCCCATGTAAAGGCTGCACTTCCTAAGCATGGGCCGCACGGCCCAAGGAAGGGCCATAGGCCTTTCCATAGGCCAACAAGCTTTGGGCCCATTCTCATGCACCACCGCTCACCTCTGCTACACCTCGGTCCAATTTTTCTTCCAATTTTGGAGATTCCAGGTCTATTTTTGTGAAATTTATCTTCTAAAAAAGTTTATATTTGGTATTTTGATCAAATTGAAAGTTTTGGGTTGAATGCTAAAAAAGAAGGTTTAGGGGTTCTTGGTTGGCAACTAACCCTAAAATTATTTTGGAAGCTATATTTTGTCTATTTAGGATGTTTTGTTACTTAGAAAATCTGAATAAAACTAAATAGGAGCATTTTAACTTATTTTTTCCTATTCAAGTGGTGGTAGAAGCCTATAAATAGGTATCCACCCTCACTAGTTTGAGGATCTGCATTTTGATGCCCGAACTCTAGACAAAATAATTCTTTCAATCATTTTAATTAATCTTACTACAAAGAAACTATAACACCTTAGCCTAAACCCTGATAGGGACCTTTAGGGAAATTATTTTCTTTTCTTTATGATGTGTTAATATTATATGTGAATGCATGGAATATATATATATATATATATATGCATGTTATATGACCTAATTTTTAGGCCTAGAGTTGGGTTGGAGTCAGTTAGGACCCAATCGGGTAAGTTTGGAAATTTTGGTAATTGGAGGACTAAAATGTAATTTTGCATTTTTTTGAGGTTTTATAAATTTTTCAATATATTTGAGTAAAGGAAAGAATAAAAGTGAATGTAAATGGTCTTAAATAATTTATTTGGGAATTGTATGGAAAATGTACCCGGTT
>CANXYC011850818.1:0-12606 GCA_948193065.1 Aleurites moluccanus
TATATATATATATATATATATATATATTACACCATGCTCAGGAATAGAGGGTATAGGTCAAATTTAGCCTATCTCGCCGATGCTTTATCTGAGAAAACTACGGTAAAGCCCCTGTTAGAGCCTACTGGCTTTGTATCCTTCTTAAAGGTCAAAACCAATCCCGAGAGTAATGTGGCCTTGATCAAGGCGCTGGCTGAGCGATGGTGGGACACCACCAATACCTTTCATTTTCTATGCGAGGAGTTGACGGTTACCCCATTGGATCTGTCGATGCTGACTGGCTTACACTTTGGAACCCATCACTTGGATCTCTGCTATGACCGGAGGGTTACCTTTACTCCTGAGGACAT
The DNA here is from genome assembly GCA_948193065.1 of Aleurites moluccanus. NCBI lineage: Eukaryota > Viridiplantae > Streptophyta > Magnoliopsida > Malpighiales > Euphorbiaceae > Aleurites > Aleurites moluccanus. The sequence goes on from CANXYC011850818.1 coordinate 351, forward strand.
GGTCCGATTTATAAGTCAGGATCCACCTCGGAATTGCATATCAGTGCCTCACACTTGGCTTCAGGCTCGATTAAGAGAGATGGAGCCGTTTACTGACATGATATTTGATACTGAGGCTGTTGCTAGACTGATGATACTGATCCTAGTTGGATGCACATTCGGTCATACCCGTCGTAATACTGTCAACCTGAATATTTTGTCAAGCTTGATAGATATGACTACATTGGGTGAATATGATTGGGTTGGCGCTATTCTGAGCACCATATATTGGGAGATGTGCGATATATCCCGGGGAGCTTTTAATTTCTATGGAGGGACTTATTTCATCTGAGAGGTATGCTTTCTGCATCTTGAGCTGATGGAACTCTCTACACTTTTGGATTTGATTTGAATTGGGAGGTACTCTCTGTACCTGTTGGTTTTGATTTAAATTGGGAGGTACTCTCTGTACTCTTTCTGAACTTTACTTAGTCTTTCTGACTTTCTGTTTCACATGCTTGAACCAGGTATGGGCCTATGAGTACTTTCAGACACTTGCCCCTACTCTTAGCAGCCCTAGACTAGATATTTTTCCATCTGGTGTTCGGTGGAACAGGGAATATTGGTCCAGCCCCGGTGTATGTGAATTTGGGACTATTCGAGCATTCTTTGGCAGCCTTGATGCTTTCCAGGTATTTTACTGACTTTATATCACCCACATTTCATGGCTTTTCTTAAAACAAATCTTTGTGCAGGTTGTGATGAAGCCTTATATTGATCGGATGTTGCTGATGCCAGTAGAACTTGACCTAAGTTTTGCATTGGCTTGTTCCCGATTGTTGCTCCGCTCATCATAATACAAGATATACTATATGGGAGAGAGAGTCTGAGTCCAGACTATCGGTAGGTGAGTAGTTCTGGTACACCCACCGGTTGACATGAGATGGAACATGGACATTCGTGCTCCTGATGAGGCATACACTAGGCTTCCCATTCATTTATATGTGACACCCAGGGATAACTATGCGATATTCTGCCGCACCCATCTGATAGGTCTTGTTGGTGATCCATGTAGATGATTGGAGCGTGCATCTGACATTGTTGGTCCTTCTTCTGCCAGACCAGGTCAAGTTCATAGTGTGGGCGCATCAAGAGATCCTTCTTCAACTGACCCCAGCATTACTCCTGAGACACGAAATGATCCTAGTCGGGTCGTCTTGGGCCCCAGCTACTTGCTCCCTGAAGATATCTTCTATATTAATGCTCACGGAGAGATGCAGACATTCCATCTTCCGGATGTGGTCCATCCTCATACACCAGACTTCCCTGATAAACCTGAGGTGTGTTGATGCTCTTTATGCTTTTAGTTATGCTTTTGGAAATGATCCTTTAGCTCGTGATACCTCCTAGCTTTGCCTTAGGAAATGATCCTTTAGCTAAGCATCTGATATCTTACTCTTTTCTTTTCATACAGCTTACCATAGAGTGGGCTCGTCATAACTATCGTGTGAGGCGTAGAATGGAGCTAGCTTTGACGAGTATGCTGACACGGCTTGATTTTAGGACTGATCCACCTCGTCCACCGGAGGACCCCCGCCGGCGGCGTCGAAGAGACTGAGCTTCTTTTCTAGCTTTTCCTGTTCTTTTTTTCTTTGTTTCTTGACTATGATGTATGGATATTATGATGGTGCTATGCATGTATGAATGATGTTCTTATGTATAAATGATGTTTTAATATTTTATTAAACCGCCCCATGTCATGGATGCAGACTAAAATGTCATGTTTTATAATTTCAGTCCAAAAATGAAAATAAATGCATTAAAATGCCTAAAAATGCCTAAAATATTTGAAAATGTCCTAGAATGCCCCGGACCCATAAAATTCTGAAGAAAAAAAACTCAGACATCCCGAAAAATCATGCCAGGTAGATCTGCTGTTGCTGGCCTGAAGGGGAGTTACCGCCCAAGGTGTATGGCGGTGCCGCCCTGGGCTTAGGGTGGCTGCAACCCTGGTGCTCCAGGGGGGCTCGGCGGCGCCGCCACTATGAGGTGGTATTGCCTCCCTAGGCCTGTGGCGGACCCGCCAACCCTAGGTGGTGCTGTTACACGCCCCAACCTATTTTGGCTCATTCTTCTATAAAAAAGCCTCCCTTTCTTTTGAAAAAAGTCACTCTGACTCTTCTTAGCATCCCTTAGCACTTTCTTAGTATTTTCTTTCCGACTTTTCTCTCATTTTACTCAAAAAGGTCAATGGAGTCCTGCTATAGCCACCACATATTTTTGTGGACCAAGAACCTGGAAAAGGTTGAAAATATCAATCTGGGCAAATATGGAGTCAACTCTGTTCTAACTCTGAGGGGTATAAAATTTGATTGGGACTTTCTGAAAGCTTGCTTCAAGTTTTGGGACCCTGTTGACCATGTGTTTCCATTCGGCGCCAATATGGAGGAAATGTGCCCTACTTTTGAGGAATTCAGCGCCATCCTCGGAAGTAGCACAAATGTTGCCTTAGTTATCCCTGAACATAGGGTTGGATATTTTCATTCTTTCAAAAGGCTTTTGGGGTTGAGACATGAGCTAGACAGCTCTATGGTCTTAGAAGGCCAGATCAACCTAGCTGCAGTTATAACTGAGTTCCAATATCCAGAAGGTTCGAGGGACAAAATGAGAGAAAAACATAGAATGATTGCTTTGGTTCTGTGTTTGACCGCTGGATGCCTCTTCTTTAACTCACCTGATTGGGGAGACATTCGGGTAGTGGAGTTAATCTCTCAGATGGAGCGGGGTTGCACCATTGCTGGCCTGATCTTAGCAGAAACTCTACAGAGCCTGGATGGAAATTTTAGAGTCGAAGGGCCTTGGTCTGTTAGCCCTGTCATTTTACAGGTAAAAACATCTTGTATTTCTATTTCCCTTTTTTTTTTTTTTTGAATTCCTTTTTTAACGCTTTTTACTCCTTTTCAGGTTTGGCTCAAAGATCACCTACAAGTAGTGGCTCCCTCAGACAGAATGCCATATTCAGCTACACCGTACCACATGCGAAGAATTCTGATTCGCTTTGACACAGAAAAGGAGTGGACTACTTGGATTTTAGAGCTGGATTCTAAAGAGTTGCTCTGGTATTGCTCCTGGTATGCGATTGACTCATTCATTACAATGAGTTATGGATACAAGATGGTATATTTGATGGGGATTTCCATGACCTCATTCTACCAAGGAACCAAAATCTTGAGGCAGATGGGTCAACCACAAGGCACTCCACCGGATGGAGCTGTTTTTCCCACATCTCCGATTACCGGACCTGCATCCCAGGCTATAATGAATGGTTGGAGGCGGTCGATGCGCTTTGTACGTCCTGCTGGATTGTCAGGCAAGCTGGAAGATTATAACTCTTGGTTCATCGCAGAAGCTTGGCCCATTGAGAAGATCAGACGGGTTGCCTTGATTACAGAATTGGAGACTGACACCGAGACTAGGGATGTTGAGACAAATATAATGACAAAACCTGAAGAAGCTATTGTGACCAAGGACGAGGTGGAGGTGAAGGTTGAACCAGATACACTCATGACCGAAGATGGGGACTCTGACGACTCAGAAGATGTTCATCCCAGGAGAAGACGAGTTTAGACTAGGACCCCTTTTTTTATGTTTGTTTGTATTCCATCTTTTGAAACTTTTATGAACTTCATTCATTTAAATTTACTGAAATTGAATAAAATGAGATGGAATTTTATTATTTTGACTCTGACAAACGAGACAGGACAGAATACTTTGATGAAAAAAGGACTTGAAAATAATTGATGAATTCCAATTCAAAATAAGGCATTTTTTATATATTATTTTTTTTTTTTGTTATTGCTCTAATTTTTGCCTGAGCCGCCCTTTTGGGTTTTTAACTGAGCTGCTCTAATTTTTGTCTAAGCCGGCTTATTTAAGTTTTCAACTTAGCGAGCATGAACCAATCAATCTAGGCATAGAAAATGATAATTTTATTATACTTTGGACCGTATCCAAGGTGGGCTGCATACGTATCTCCTTTTGTACTTTTTTTGACTCTTTAATTATTTTTTTCTTTTCAGGAGAATCTGGTCCTCATAGTTCTGTACATACAATGCATCATGAAGCAAGAATTACACAAAATATCTCTTTAGTTTGTCAAGATTATAAGGGTTTGAAAATTTATTCCCATCCAGATCCATGAGTATGACACCTCTACTGGATAAGATATTCTTGAGCACATATGGTCCGGCCCAATTTGGCCTGAACTTCCCTCTTGGATCATGCACATGAGCTCTGATTTCCTTAAGTACTAAGTTGCCTTCCTCCAGTCCTCTGTCAGTTACCCTTTTATTAAAATGTCAGGCTAGCCTTTGCTGATACCCTTGAATTTGGTAAAGTGCATCCAACCTTTTTTCATCAATAGCATTTAGCTGGTCATGATACCCCTTGATCCATTCTGCCTCACTAAGATGATTCTCTCACATGACCCTTGCAGAGGAAATATGTACTTCAATCGGAAGGACCGCTTCCATCCCATACACTAATGAATACGGAGTTGCCCCCGTTGGTGTTCGAATGGAGGTTCGATATCCCCATAATGCAAATGGAAGGCATTCATGCCAATTTCTATGATTGGTGATCATCTTTTGCAGAATGGTCTTGATTGTTTTATTTGCTGCTTCAACTACCCCGTTGGTCTGAGGATGATAAGGAGAAGATCGATGATGCTGAATCTTTTCCTTTTCAAGCAGATTTATTACTTCCTTCTGAAAATGAGACCTATTGTCGATGATGATCTCAAAAGGCAATCCAAACTGACAAATGATGTTAGTTCGGATAAAGTGTGCTACCTTTTTAGAATTCAACACCTGATAAGAGGTTGCTTCTACCCACTTTGTGAAGTAATCTATCCCCACCAGAATGTACTTATGACCATTTAAGGAATAGGACTGATGCGTCCTATGACTTGAATGCCCCATGTAGCAAAAGGCCAGAGTGTTGTAGTCGGGTGCAACGAAAACAGGAGGTTGCTTCTGAAGCATCGCAAATATCTAGCACTTGTGGAATCTCTAAACATACTTAGCACAATCGTCATTCATTGAAAGCCAAAAATATCCCAAGTTCATAATTTTCCTGGCCAACGCAAAACCATTCATGTGCGGACCTTCTTCACTGCCATGTACCCATTCCATGATCTATTGAGCTTCTTCCTCTGTTACGCACCTAAGGTGGATGTTATCCCAAGCTCTTCTATACAACACATCACCATTTGGTATGAAATTGCTAGCCAATTGTCTCAGGGTCCTTCGGTCTAATTTGGATGCCCCTTCTGGATACTGATCATTTTTCAGGAAATTGAATATATACCAATACCATAGCTTGCCATAAGCTAATTGAATCTGCATGCATGTCTTAACATAACCAAGTTGCCTTCACACTTCAATAACTACGGGACGTACAATCTCATTACCTATTATGTCTATCATGGAGGCCAGCGTTGCCAAAGCATCGGCAAACTGATTCTTGGCTCGAGGTAGATAGTGGAAAGATAATTCATAAAAGTTTTCTGCTAAATCAGTCACGCGTTGATAGTAAGGAACTAAACGCTCTTCTTTTATCTTCCACTTACCCAAAGCTTATAACACAATCAAATTAGAGTCCCCATAGACCTCTAGGAAATCAATCCTCATGTTTGTGTCAACCTCTAAACCACATATGCAGGCTTCATATTCTGCCTTATTGTTTGTTACTTCAAAGGATAATTTAATGGCCATGGGTAAATGATAACCTTTCGGTATGGCAAGTATCCCTGCGCCATAACCCTTGTTGTTAGCTGCTCCATCGAAGTACAACTTCCAAACTTCGGGTTTTAATTCCATAATGTCTTCGTCGGAGAATTCAGGCTCAAACGGTTGAACATCTATTGGGGCAGCAGCTAGCTGGTCGGCTATCACACTTCCTTTAATAGCTTTTCTTGGAACATACTTAAGATCAAAAGCTACTAGAATTGCCAACCATCGGGTCATTTTGCTATCAAGAATTGGCCTCTCTATAAGGCATTTCAAAGGGCTTTTGTCAGCAAAGACATGTGTGGTATATGAACCCAAATAAAGCTGCAAATTATGGCATACCCAAATCAAAGCAAGCACAACTGCTCGATTTGATTGTACTTTAGTTCATGAGCAAGCATGCGCTTACTTAAGTAATAGATGGCATTTTCTTTATGCGAATCCACAGTATTTTGAGTGATCATCACCCTCATGGAATCTTTGGTCACAGAGAGGTATAAAAACAAGGGTTTACTGGGTCTTGGAGGTTGCAATACAGGAGGGTTTAGCAGGTATTGCTTGATTCTTTCAAAGGATTGTTGACATTCATCATTCCACTCTTTGGAAACCCCTTTTTTTCAACAATTTAAAGATGGGTCCGCAAACATCAGCCAACTGAGAGATGAACCTACTAATGTATTGCAAACAACCTAAGAATCCCCTGATTTCTTTTTCAGTCTTTGGAGCTGGCATCTCTAAAATGGCTCTTGATTTGGCTGGGTCTACTTCTATCCCCTTCTTGCTCACCATATGGCCCAAGAACAAACCTGAGGACACACCAAAAATACACTTAGTCGGATTCAATTTTAGGTTATACTATCTCAACCTAAGAAAGAAATGTCTTAATGCATCTATGTGTCCTTCTGCTATTTTGGATTTTATCACCATGTCATCAACATATACTTCAACATCCATATGAATCATGTTATAAAAGATGGTTGTGGTCATTCTTTGATATGTTGCCCCAGCATTTTTCAACACAAAAGGCATTACCTTGTAGCAGTATGTGTCTCATTTTGTCATAAAAGTTGTCTTTTCTTTATCAAGTGGATAGACTTGTATCTGATTATAACCCGCATATAGATCAGTCAAGGAGACTACCTCAGATTCGGCCATGCGGTCCACCAGTAAGTCTATGTGAGGTAAAGGAAAGTCATCTTTTGGACGGGCTATGTTCAAATCCCTGTAATCGATGCACATCTTTACCTTCCCATCCTTTTTGGGCACAGACACTATGTTGGCTAACCATGAAGGGTAAGTGACGAGTTCAATGAAACCATTCCTCAACAACTTAGCAACTTCTTCTTTAATCTTGAGAGACCATTCTGTAGTAGCTTCTATTTTATGGGCTTTATATCCTCATAGGTTGGAATCTTGTGGACCGCTATGCTTGGATCGATACCAGTCATGTCTTCAAGCTCCCAAGCAAAACAGTCTAAAAATTCTTGAACTATTTTGAACAAATAAGCTTTATCATGGAATGATGATGCAATGAATGTGATTTTATATTTATCATCTGTACCAAGATTAATTGATTCTTCATTCTATTCTTTTATTTCATTTATTTCTTTTTCTTTTAATGCCTTACTTAAATTGGATTCATCGAAAGGGAAGGAAGACTCAGAGAGATAAGAGGAAACTGGAAAAGTTTTATTGCAAACAGAAGTTTTGTCCTTGCGGACTACATTGAAACTGAAAGAAGGACTAAGGAGATCCTTTTCTGACTCTACAGAAGAAAAAGAAAAAACTGACTCAACAGATTCCGACTTAGACTTAGCTGGGAAGGAAAGTGTTTCATCAAGGTTGGAAAACTTCTCAATGTGCCAGTTGTTTGGTGTAACCAAGGTAGGATGGATGAGCTCGGGGGGTCTGTTGCCACTTCACTTCCAATCATGAGGACTTGCTCAAAGAGAGTAGCCTCCATGTTTTCCTCCCAATCTTGCTCTAGAAAGTAGATGGGCTCGCAATCCTCCAAAATAAGCCTAACATCAAAGAAAATTTCAAAACATGGGATTAGCTTCTTAGTTACAGGGCAATACCATGGTTTAGCAAAGCCACATAAAGGAAAATCTTCCCCTTCTTTTACAAAATACCCATTCAAAGTTTTGAAGTAAGGGAGCATCTACTAATCAAAAGCATCACCTCTCCTTTTAGCCTCAGCTCTCCTTTTGGCTCTCATCTCAACCTCCTCTAAATATTCTTCGGTAGGCTTATAACCAAGTCCAAAAGGTGGGTTGGCTATGGGATATTCCTTGAAAGAGGTTATCCCCTGCTAATTCCTCCCAAGACCTAAACCAGGAAAATAGTTCATTTTCTTTAAGATGTTAGCCACTGTTATGTTTCCAAAAGGATTGAAATCAAACGGGACTAACTCTTTACCTCCTTCTTGTTCAATGAATTGTATGGTGTCAAAGGAGAAACCAAACAAAGGGACAGTATTTGGCTTACACTTAATTCTCATAATAGGAGCAAAGCTGGGAACCTCACTTTTCCCGTGTGCATCACCTTTGATGGTGACTACAGCAGTTCCATGAGGCATCTTGAGCTTTTGATGCAAGGAGGATGGAACATCCCTTGCCTTATGAATCCAGGGTCTTCAAAGGAGGAGGTTAAAGAAGGCAGACACATCAATCACTTGGAAAGGGATAGGAGTGGTTATAGGTCTGATCGTCACATCAAGAGTAGCCACACCCGGGACCTCTCTATTTGTATTATCATATGCCCTTATAATTTGATCGGAGGGGGTGAAATCTATAGCATCAAGGCCCAAGCAACTTGCAACTTTCAATGAGCACACATTTAGAGCTGACCCATTATCAACCAAAACCATGGGGACTGTTTTCCCTTGGGTCATCACAGTTATATACATAGAATGGTTGTGATTTTCTCCTTCCTTTGGAAAATCATGATGAGTGAAAGAGATGGAAGCAACCTTGGTTGAGCTAGTGAGGGAGGCTACCAAGGTTTTAAGAGAAATGTCAACTGGAGCTTGGCACTGATTCGACGCTTTATAAAGAGCTTGGCGATGTAGGAAGGATGACTGGATGAGACTCCAAATGGAGATATTGGCTTGGGTTTTCTTTAACTGTTTGATGATAGCATCCTCTTCAGGATCATTATTTATTTTCTCCATAGGAGGGGGAACATACTAGACGGGCTATTGTACTGATGGCAAATTTCCAAGTCAAGCCATTTTTCATTGATCAGATTAGAGAAGCTCAAGATAGAGACCCTCAGTTGGTGAAGAAAAAGAACGAGGTGGGGTCAGAAAAAGCTCCAGGATTTCATATGGTTGATGGCTTGTTAAGGCATGACAGTAGGCTATATGTTCCAGCAGTTGATGGGTTGAGAGATATGATTCTTAGGGAAGCACATCATGCTAAGTATAATGTGCATCCAAGTGCAACCAAGATGTATCATGATATCAAGAACTCATATTGGTGGAGTGGAATGAAGAAAGATGTTGCTGAATATGTGGCCAAGTGTTTGACCTGTCAGCAAGTTAAATTTGAGCATTAAAAGTCATCTACATTATTCCAAGAGTTGCCTTTGCCAGATTGGAAATGGGAGAGAGTGACCATGGATTTTGTGGTCGGATTACCAAGGACTTCAAGAGGTTAGGACTCGATATGGGTCATTGTGGATAGATTGACTAAGTCGGCCCATTTCTTACCAGTTAAGACAACCTATGGAGTTTCTCAGTATGCCTAGATTTATGTGGATGAGATTGTTAAGCTTCATGGAGTACCGGTTTTGATTATATCAGATAGAGGTACTCAGTTTATCTCAAGATTTTAGCAGAAATTACAAAAGTGTTTAGGTACTCAACTTGATTTCAGCACGGCTTTCCATCCGCAAACAGATAGGCAATCAAAGAGGACCATCCAAACTCTAGAAAATATGCTAAGGATATGCATTCTATACTTTGGAGGAGCTTGGGATGCTCACTTGCCATTGATTGAGTTTGGTTACAATAACAACTATCACTCCATAATTCAAATGTCTCCTTATGAAGTTTTGTATGGAAAGAAGTGTAGATCTCCTTTGTATTGGGAGGAAGTTGGAGAGAAGCATATTGAAGGACCAAAATTGATAAGGTATACTTCCGAGAAGGTTCCATTGATTCGAGAAAGATTGAAGACAACTTTCAGTCGCCAAAAAAGCTATGCCGATCTGAAGAGAAAGGATCTTCAGTTTTCCATTGGAGATCTTGTGTTTCTAAAGATTTCTCCAATGAAGGGAGTTCTCCGGTTTGGCAAGAAAGGCAAGTTGTTTCCAAGATTTATTGGGCCTTTTGAGATTTTGAGCAGAGTTGGGGAGGTTTCCTATAAGTTAGCTTTGCCTCCTAGCATGGATAAGGTGCATCCGGTGTTCCATGTGTCGATGTTTCGGAAGTATGTAGCCGATCCTTCTCATGTATTGCAAGTGCCCGAAGTGGATATCCAACCGGATTTATCATATGAAGAAATCCCAGTTGCAATTGTAGATTGAATGGTTAAGAGGCTAAGGAACAAGGAGATACCCATGGTTAAGGTTTTGTGGAGAAACCAAGTTATGGAAGAATGCACTTGGGTGAATAAGCAAAACATGCAAGAAAGATATCCTCATTTATTTCAGATTTGAGGCAGCTTATTATAAATTGGAGGACAAATTTATATAAGGGGGGAAGAATGTAATATATGCCATGTTGTAGTATTTTATTGATTTTGTATGTTTAGATAATGTATTAAATTTTAAATAAGAATGTTGAGAATTTCAGGAATTTCTGTTTTGGATGCTGCAGGATGTTGTGATAATAATTGCATAGTCTTAAAAACATAATTTGATAAAGTGTAAAACATGGAAGTTGTTAATTTATGTCTTAGCTATAATTCTATAAAATGGTTTGGCAAAATTCTATATATGTGATGAGTTGTATCTATTTGAGCAAGGCTGGTCTGGTTAAGAGTTTCTGCAGAGATGCAGTGTCTGTTTGGAATTATTGGGAATGACTGAGACAGAATTAGCGAAGGTGTGAACATGAAAAATGTTCCTTTGTGTGTTGTGAAGATGACTGTAAAATTTCAAAATTTTTGGATAAGTATATCTCAATGGAGAGTGATTTTTTCTCATGAGTTGTTCAGTTGGATTTTGGGGCAGAAGTCTGGTTGATCTTTGGAGAGTCACCACGGTCTGTGTGTTGATTCTTTTGATTTGAAATTTTGATATGTTATGCCCCTGCATATTAATTGTAACTGATAAAAATAATTAGTAAGTTTGGATATTGTAGCTCATTTGCGAGCTGGCTAAGTGTGGGATGTTCAGGCAGGAATTTAACTTAGAGGAATTCTGTTTTTGGCTAGTCAGCAAAATGCGAGGAGGCATTTTGCGAAGTGGCCAAATGGCGAAGTGGCGAGGTGAGTTTGCCGAAGTGGCAATTCACGAAGAGGAAAGGTGAAGAGGATTTGGCGAAGAGAGATTGGCGAAGAGCTTAGGCGAATAGGATTTGGTGAAGAGGATAAGGCGAGGTGGCATTATGCGAAGAGGCATTATGAGAAGAGGGAATGTACGAAGTGGCAGTTCGCAAAGAAGACAAGAAGCGGAGAGACGAAGAGGTGAAGAAGTATTACCGAGGTGGCATATGCGATCTGGAATAACGAAGTGGCAATGTCAGATCAAGTTTGGTGAGCTGGAAAGTGCAAGCTGGAAATGTGAAGTGGGAATGGCGAGCTAGTTAGGCGAGGTAGCTTTGTCGAAGTAGGTCCGACGAGGTGAGCTGGCAAGCGTGTTTCTGGGGCAGTAGCCTATTTAACCCTAGCACCCTCAGCAGCGATTTTTACGATTTTTCCCTTCTTCCTTCTTTCGTAAATTCAGTTTTTTTCTCAGATTTGTTCTATTTTATATTCTAAGGCATTAATACTCAGATTAATGCAATAGACTTCTAGGTTAGTCTATATTAAGGCTGAATCATCAGATTTGAGCAGTAATTGCAGAAATTTCAGTTTGAAGGAAATAAGGTAAATTTTCTTCCTAAACTATTTTCTTTGGATTTATTTAAGTCTATGGGTTAGGATAATTAATACTGGGTATTCAGAATTTATTGCTAGTGATCTGAAGCTATTAATGGTAATTAATGCAGAAATTTCTTAAAGAGATTAATGAAATTGTTGTTGGGAATTAAGAATAGAGACTCTAAGATAGTTAATCAATAAGAAATCATGTTGAATATTATTGATTTGGAGAAATCTTAATTTTGTATATTTGGGAGAATTTCTTAGGAGGAGAATTCGAAATTGATTGAGAAATTAAGTGAGCAGATTCTAAAGAGGAATTTAAGAGAAATTGTGTAAGAGGTAAGTATGAACATCCCATTCGATTATGTTCTTTGAAATTAAAATGACCAAAGTATTTTTGTTATATATATATTTGATTATCCTTTTGCCTATATATATTTATATACTTGTATAATG
>CANXYC011851072.1:0-20212 GCA_948193065.1 Aleurites moluccanus
TGTATTATGTAAACTCCAAATTCTAAAGATTTGTAAATAATGTATATAGTAAAAGGTCCATGGTACTGTATTTTAGTTGGCATGTAAATTATATATGTTTGATGCATTGTGATATATAAAGTGCTTTGGAGTATAAGTTGATATTGATTTATCATGATATATATATTGAGATTGTAATGTGCTGAATAACTGATAAATTGATGAATTTGAGATATTATGGAGATCCAGAGGGATCTTGATTGCTTGAGATGGATGTGGTCATATATTGAAGTGCTTATATTGTGATTTTAGCAGCAGGGCATGCTCCTTATACAAAGGAGATGCTGCCCAATTTTCTTGGATTATTTAAGCTATTTAAAGCTTAATAGTGTATGCATGCCATATAGTATAGCTTTTGGGTTCTTCGCGGTACTGGTAGCATAAGCATCACCCGTACCCTAGGACAGTCATAGCTCCCAAGTTGGGCTGTGACAATTCATACCTTGAATTTTACTTGTTTTTCCTTTGGAATTCCATGTCATTTTGATCATTTTAATTGTGTTTATTGTTGGCAAATTGATATTTGTTGTGTTGCCTACATTGTGAACTATTTGTTGATTGAATGGGCAATGTCAATGTTGTACCATAACCTAGCCAATTTGTCTATTCTTTGTTGCACACCAAGTGTTTGATTAAATGCCTAGTTCAATTTTTCATAGGCCTATCACTTATTCATCTATAGGCTTACCATTTGAATTCCATCGTCACCAGCGATATTGACATGCCAATTGTGCCAACCTTTTGTTCATGTATGACCAACCTATGTTCCATCCCATTGTTAATTGCCAAACCTATTGCCATTATATATCTACTTGTTATTGTTATTCCATTGTTCATATTGCAACTTGAATTGATTGATATTGAGTTATTGATAGTTGGTGATGCCATTGTTGTATAATGGTATCTATTGACTTGTTCTATACCTATTTATGGCTCAAATGTGATTTGACAGAATTGCCGCTCTGACAGGGTAATGGGTACTTACTGTCGGCAATGTGCACATTGTATAATGATACCCTAGCTGGGAAGGGTTTATAGTCCTAGCCATAAGACCTGATCAATCTTATGTTTACTGATACATGATGGATACTTATTATATGCGTTTTATGGCCCTTCATCTATCTTATCCATGTGATATATTTTCCATTGACTTGATTATTACTTCTACAGTCATCTACTATAATTTGATATTGTATTCTGTCATTCTTGAGCAGACTTATTATTACTATTCATCTGCCTATCAACTATTGATGTTTCAATCCTTATTATGGTCGATGCATATTAGATTTACTGTGTATATTATATACTCACCCTTTCATTATTTCCCATTTTCAGGCAAATTCCCGACTGTTGCTTCCTGAGGAATTCTGCAGTGTCATTAGCAGTGTAATTATTTAAACATTATATTTTGTATATATATATTTTTAGTAGCTCCATGGGTTGTGTAATGGCATAGTTAGATTATATTTATATATGTATGGCATAATTTGGAGTATAATTAATGTTATGGCATGTGATGATGATTGTTATAGCCACTAGCAGTAAGAATTACAGAATGCTAAGAATGAATAGTAACTAAGTAATTGATTAATAAATTGATAGTAATTGATGATTGTATGTGATACTGGGTTCTACGGGTGTCGGTCGCCTCTAGCATCTCCTGCATCCTAGGACCGTCGCATTCCGAAATCGAAACGTGATAAAAGGCTTCTCCTTTTTTTTTTATTTTGCTATGTATTCTTCTTATTTGGAAAGGAGAAAAAAATCCCTTATTTGCTCCCTCCAGTTCTTCAATCTGTTGGCAAATTACAACCCATAAAATCATCCCTGATTTACTTTGGAATTTAAATCAGTTTGAATATTGAATCTACTCCTTACAACTATATCGTTTCATTTTTATAGAGTTGTAAACTTGGATGCTTGGCACGGGCCTGTGAGTTTGCACCACGGGCTTGAGAATGCTTTGCTCGGGGTTATGGTTTTGCTGCACGGGCTTGTGGGTTGCCTTGCATATGATTACGAGTATAAAGCACAGGCTTGCACATTGAGCACCATTGCACGGGTATGTGGGTTTTAAACATGGGCTTGGAGTATTTTGGAAACGGTGGACACGGGCTTGTGGTCATCATACATGGGCTTGGCATATTTTGGATGTTGGACGTGGGCTTATGGTCAATTGGCATTGGCATGTCATGGCTTTTGGTAGCTCACACAGGCCTATGGTAAATTAGCACTGGCTTGTCATGGATTTGGGCAGCTCATACGAGCATGTGGCCAATTAGCACGGGCTTGTCATGGATTTTGGCTCCTTTTTATATGGGTTATGCATTTGTTTCGGGCATATTCTTTTTGCACAAGCAATTTTGATAAAAATACCTACAAAATAACAATAAAAATACCAAATACTAGCACAAGCTCATTAGTAGCAATTTATTAAGAATACTTTTAAATATTAAAAACTAAATAAAAATGTTAATATTATTATTTAAAGATATGGAAAAAATAGTCAAAAAAATGTGTCATTGAGTCCAGTAAAAAGGGACAGAGCAAACACAAATAAAAAAGATTTGAAAATGATCCACTTCTAAAAGTAAAGCATGAATTGAATAAAAGAGTACCTCAACATCATTGGGGAAGGGCACAAGCAAGGGATTCACTGACTTCGGAACATGATGAATGTAATTATGATTGTTGGGGCTGAAATTAGGAATCTGTCCAGACGCTCAAAAATTCATTCTCCAAGGCGAGTTGTCAAGAATCGGCCCAGGGGAAACACTCAGAGCATGGAAACTAGAAGAAGCACTAACACTGGACCAACAGTATACCTAGAAGGAGAACCAATAGCTAGTTCGGTGGTCGCAACAATAAAATGATTAACCAATCTGCATTATCACCAACTTTACCTATCAGACGGGTATTATAGAAAACAACATAGGATCCCTTGGGTCTATTAAACATGTGCCAAGGAAGCCCATTATATTCATTTTCAGTGGGGCGGATCATGTGACCTTTCGCATCTGAACCAGAGAATATTGCAACATTTCTTGCTCACCGAGCTTTAACTCTCACCCCCTAGATAATATAGATGAAAGAAGAGAAATAGGAGGAGCATAAGGCAGAAAGACATGTGCTGGCATGAACACAGCTGTGGCGGCATTAGATGCATCCTTTCTGCATAAAGCCTTATCTGAACCTGCATAATATAATGTTGTTAGAACAAAAGTGGCACAAGAATAGAAAAAGAATAAAAATCAAAGTACCTGGTTGGGATTTGCTGCACCTAAAAAGGTCTGGAGGGTAGCAAAGTTACACCTATCAGAGTTGAAATAATGATTCTCACTCCATCGGTAGCCAATTGGGAACACATCCAGCCAAGATGAGTCCAGGATATGAGCAATAAAGGGAAAATACTCGTAAGACCATACCGGATTCAGACAAGATAGACAGTCATATGATAATCAGACAAATCAGACAGTTCAAACATGCATAATATAATAGAAATGTGCTGGCATGAATGCAGCTCTGGCGGCATCAGATGCATCCTTTCTGCATAAGGCCTTAGCTGAACCTGCATAACATAATGTTGTTAGAACAAAAGTGGCACAAGAATAGAAAAAGAATAAAAATCAAAGTACCTGGTTGGGATTTGCTGCACCTATAAAGGTCTAGAGGGTAGCAAAGTTACACCTATCAGAGTTGAAATAATGATTCTCACTCCATCAGTAGCCAATTGGGAACACATCCAGCCAAGATGAGTCCAGGATATGAGCAATAAAGGGAAAATACTCGTAAGACCATACCAGATTCAGACAAGATAGACAGTCATATGATAATCAGACAAATCAGACAGTTCAAACATGCATAATATAATAGACAAGACAGATAGTACGATGATAATCAAAGCAAGCAAACATATAATCAGAACAAACAGATGGTAGTTAGAGTAAGTAGACGATAATAAGAACAAATAGACTAATAAAAAAAATAAACAATAATCAGAGCAAGTAGACAGTAATCAGAACAAACAAATGGTAATAAAAAAATAGACATTAATCAGAACAAACTAACATAAATAAAAAAAAAATGGAGTAGACAAAGAGTACTTACCTCCCAGATGACGTTGGTCCTCCTGTACAAGGTTAATGTGCCGCGTGACAGGTCGGTCATTTATTGGTATAGCAAACTTAGCACAACACCGCCCCAGTCTTACTCTCTGAGGGTAGACATATCCAACAGATTATTTATCAAATTCAAGTCCACTATATCTCGGTAGGTGTGCCTAAAAGCACAACCAATCATAATCAAAACCATAAACCTAGTAATAATCTCGAACTGATCCCTTGCAAAAAGATCAGATTGGTTTGTAAGGTTATATACGAACAATTTTACCTTCAACTGATTCATCAGCCAAGATCGGGGGAAATGGTGGTGCGATCTTGATACGAACTCGCACCCAAAAGATTTACCATTTATTCAGGTGAATACTATAATACCCTAAGAAATTCTACCGTGATTGAATAGTTATCTAATTAGTTATTGGTCTGGGAACATCGAAATGACTAAAGATAATTTTTGAAACACAGTTAGAATGCATTTGAGATACTATCCCGGAAAATATCGGTGTTAATTACATTACCGGAAAAATAGCAGTCTGGTCGACTGAAGAATTTTTGATTCAGACCAAGGGGTAAAGAATCACATAAATATATGTGAAATTATGGTGAAAAGAAAAAGGTGAAAAATGTTTAGGAACACTGAAAAAGTAAGTAATGGCAAAATCGTAAATAAATAAAACTTTAAGGCTATAGTGGAAAATCGACTGTCTGAGTTTCAGAATGGTTCTGAAACTATTTTTATAATAAAGTACAGATAAAAAGAAGCTAATTGAATTCCCACTTTGAAATCCAATTCTCAGCAGAATTGTAACACATTAGCCTAAACCTAACCTGAACCATAAAAGGGGAACTTAGGGGAAAATTTTTTCTTTCATTTGAATTTGTGAATGTTATGTGTTTATGCATGAAATTGATATATATGCATGTTATATGAAGTGATTTTATGCATAGAAGTGGTTTAAAGGCTGTTAGGACAAAATCGGGTCATTTTGAGTTTTTGGTGAACAGGGGGCAAAATGGTCATTTCACACCCCTTTCGAATTTTTATGGAATTAACACTATATTTGAAGGTAGAAAAGAATTTAAGGACATGAAAAATGATATTATTAAGTTTATTTGAATTATTGTTGGAGAATTAAACCCGATAGAAAATAATTCTCAGCAAGTTGCTCAATTGAGGTGCTTCATTTGAACTAAGAGCAATTTGATCTTTTCCTTTGCAATATGGAATTATATAGTGTATGCAAGCCTATGGTATCAATTTAGGCTTAACACAATCTAATCATTGGATGAAAAGATGTAGAAATTGATGGTTGGATGGCTAGGTTTCACCATATGTACCATAAACTTGATGTATAGGATTGCACCATTGATTTTTAAGCTTGATTTTTCCCACCCCTTCATTGTTCATCATCTACTTAGCCAAAATTTTAGCCAAGTTTTCTCTTTCCTCCATTGAAGTTTCGGCCAACCTTGAACCAAGCCATAATTTGTTGTTTTCTTTCATTTTTTGATGGAAACATGTTAATTCCATCATTCTAAACACAATTATATCCATAGATTCAAAGGAAAAACTAGAAAAAAGGAACAAATTAATCCTTTGAAGATTTTGAAGAACTGTTGGTAAGTTATTAATTTTGAAGTTCTTTTGATTCAAATATGTTCTTAGGATATTCTTTGATGTTTATTAGTGATCAAAACATGTTTTGAATGGATGGAATTCAAAAATATGGATGGAAACCCTAATAGGAATAACTTTGAATCAAATTGTTGTTTTGATGGATTGTTTGGTTTAAATGATGTTTATTTGATGTGTATAACATGAATTAGTGGTTAAATGATTGAAATAAAACCATTTAGAAGGAAACCTAGAATGGTCGAACCATATAAGCTTGAACAATGGTGTTTATTTTGGTGTTTAATAGGTTTAAAAGGATTAAGTGATGTGTAATTGATGTGTTTAACATGAATTAACAGTTAATTGATGGAAAGAAAATCATTTCGAGGAAATTTTGTTTTCGCATAATGTGATGAAGTGTGAATGATGGCTTAGTGTTTGATGTTTAATAGGTTTAAATGGATGAATGTTATGTAATTGTTGTGTATTAGTGTTGTGTAATTGAATGGCATTGAAAAATGGATGAATGGAATGAATTCCATATTGATGGAACCATATTCAGTTTGTTAGTTTAATGTGCTTACGAAGGAAGTGTTTGAATATGATAAAGTGTTGAAAATGATGGAAATGTATAGGTTTACATATGTATAGAATGTTTGATTTAAGTACTTGAAAGCTAAGTTTGAATATGGTGTATGTTTGATATGGAATGTGGAACTAAATGTATAAGAGTGGTTAATATCTTATATAAGTGATGAATATGTGTAATGTAAGTCATTTGTAATGATAGGTAGGTGTTTATGCATAAAGGTATGGAAATAGTGTGATTTGTGCAAAGTAAGGTGTAACACCCCAGTTTAAAGGCTTAGAACTTAAGCTTTAAAGAGGCAAACTTGAGAGATGTTTGCTATATTTGAAAGCTATATATTGTGTATGTTTATGTTTAGATTGTATAAATATGCATGTTTTATAAAGTTTTACATATGTAAAAGTTCTTTAAAGGCTGTTAGGAAGAAATCGGGAAAAACTCAATTTTTGGTGAACTGAGGGTAAAATGGTCATTTCACACCTCTTCGAGTTTTATGGAAATAAATATGATATTTGAAGGTAGAAAATAATATTAGGACATGAAAATGATGTTATTTAATTTATTTGAAGTTTTGTTGGAGAAATAAACCCGATTGAAAATAATGCCCGGTAAGCTGCTCAATTGAGGTGCTTCAGTTGAACTAAGGGCAAATTGTCTTTTCCTTTGGGATATGGAATTATATGGTGTATGCAACCTTATGACATTATTTTAAGCTTGATTAAATCTAACCATTTGATTAAATGATAAAGAAATGGATGGTTAGATGAGTAGGTTTCACAATTCATATCATAAGCTCAAGGTATAGGATTACTAGCTTTGGTTATGGATATGGTGTATCAAATGTATGTATAAGCCATCTTTGTTGACTTTGATTAACCAATAGTATAAAAGTAAGAATGATGGACGGTTGGATGGCTAGGTATCACCATTTTTATCGTAAGCCTAATGTATGGAATCAAACCTTTGATATTTAGGTGGATTTTTCCCACCACTTCACCATTGTCTTCATCCATCACCATTTCATATTCAGAATTTTGTCTTTCCACTCCACGTAGGTTTCGGCCATTGATGAACAACACCAAGCTTTATGCTTTTCTTCCATTTTTGGATGGAAACATACTAATTCCATCCTTGTGAACTTAAATATAACCATTGATTTTAAGGAAAAACTTGTAAAAGCTAAGAATCAAAGCTTTGAATTTTTGGAAGAACTTTTGGTAAGTTAATGGTTTTGTGATTCTTTTGATTCAAATATGTTTATATGGTGTTCTTTGATGATTATTGATGTTCAAAACACATTTTGAATGGATGAAATTCAAAAAGTTGGATTGAAGCCCTAATAGGAAGAACTTGGAATCAATTTAATGTTTTGATGATTCTTTTGGTTTAAATGATGTTTAAATGATGTTCATGATATGAATTTGTGGTTGAATAATGGAAACAAACTCATTTGGTTAGGAATCCAAGTTGGCCGAATTGTGGTGCTTGGATATTGATGTTTGATTTTGATGTTTAAATGGTTTTAAAGGTATGAATGATGTGTATTTGATGTAATTAACATGAATTGATGGCTAAATGATGAAAAGAAACACATTTGGAATGAAATATGGTTTGGCCGAAATATTGAAGTGTGAACAATGCCTTAGTGCTTTGATGTTTAATAGGTTTAAATGAATGAATGTTATGTATTTGATGTATGTGAATGTTATATGATAGAATGATGTTGAAAAATGGATGAATGGAATGATTTCCATTAAAGTGTATCAATGTGGACTTTGTTACTTTAAGGTGTTAGGCTAATGCAAATGAAGAAGTAAGGTTTGAATATAGTATAATGGCATAAATGATTGGAATGTATAAGGTTAAATGTGGGAAGGTTGAATGGGATAAGTGATTTGAAAGCATACTTGATAATTTGTGTATGTTTGGTATGGAATATTGCGCTAAGTGTTTGAAAGTTCATAACTTAGCATAATAATGATGAATATGTGTAATGTGAATGATATGTGATGATAGAAATGCATTTGATGCATAAAAGATATGAAAAGTGTTAAAAGAGTGATATAGGGATTTTGATGTGTAATATGGGTCAATGTGTGTTTATGCATGTTGATATGCTTTAATATGCCTTAATATGGTATGATATGTGTTTTGGTATGGTTTATAGTGAGTATAAGTCTTATAAGAGCAATTTGGATATTATAGGGGAAAGTTCCTAGGTAAGAGCAGCCGACGGCGAGTCGCAGGCTGGCTAGGGTTTATGGGGGACAATTTTGGGAAATTTTGATAGAGGTGAGTCTATATATATGATTGATGCATTATTCATTCATAAGTCATGCATTTATGCATATGAAATGATAACCATGCTTGAAAACCATTAATGATCCATTTTTGGGCAGATTTGCCAATATGACCTAAAACAGAGCTACCGGAATGCCTATAATTGGCACAAACTTTGAATTGCTATAAAAGTTATTCTGAAAGGCATTTTGATATGAAACCAAGCCCAATTGTCTATTACATATATGCATTTGTTATTGGTATAAAGAAAATGCCATGTAAAAATTGATTTCAAGGCAAACCAGAAAGTGCCTGAAAAATGAGAAACGAACCTGTAATTTGGGAGCCAGTTGCGGCAGCGCAAACTTGGCCCCGGCGGGCAAAAATATGAAATTGAGGTAAACTCATTCTTTGAATCTTATAATATAATATATCATCTTTTAAGTCATATTTGAGACTTATTTAATATGTTTATGCTATATGAGATATCTGTATATAATATGTTATAACAGGACTACTTCAATGGTGTAGAAACAAACCATCGACTGTGTACATAGATATATGTTATGACCTTTGCTAGGGAGGGGTGAAATTCCCTATTAAAAACAGGTTGGTGGGGGGAAATGGGTGGTGAGAGAGTTATGTGATGGAAGAGAAGTAACAGTTTAGTATGATATGATACGATATGAAATGATACGATATGACATGTTACGCTCCTATTATATTATATGCATTATGGTTCATGATATGTATTTCGTCATGCTATCACTAGTATTCATATTTACAAATCATTAATGGATAGATGTGACTGTTTATGAATAATATTGCATACTCATATATATATATTGACTTACCAAGTATAATGTTATACTTACCCCCTCAGTGGTTATATGTTTTCAGGACCTCAGTAAGGCATGCATCCATTGGCTACATCATCTTCAGCTTTGGATCACAGATGTATGTATTTGAGGTCACTCCTATGTATATGAGGTTCCTTGGTATATAATGTATAGAGGGCTTGGATTGATTGAGAGTACAATGTCTAATATGATCAAAATGATAAACATATATACTATGAATATGTTAATGATGTTCATATATGTGATATGAGAACTTTAAATGATATGTATATGATATGAGATTTGAATACAAATATTGAAGTGCATATTGAGTTGTGATTTACTACTGGAGGTTAAAAGGGGATGTATGCTATTTTGGAAGTGCAATTTATATGTTTTACAGATAGCTTAAGTCAAAGTTACAAAGGAAACTCTGTCAGTTTTTCTGTATGTATGTTATGATTATTTTAAAAAAAAATTATCACCTAAATGTATCAAAGGTTAAGTAATGATTGTAAAAGTTAAGTTAAATTAAAAGTATGGGTTCTTCGAGGTACTGGTCGCCTTGGCATTACCCATACCCTAGGACCGTCATGGTCTAAAATTAGGCCGTGACATAAGGTTTATAGAGCATAGTGTGTATGCTTGAAGTTTGTTTATATGAATTATGTGATTTGTGATGTTATAAAGTCTTATCAGAGTATTATATGTGAAAATAGGTGAACCGTCGAGAACTCCAACTCGGAGTGTCGAACGACAGGCTGACTAAGGCTACTGTCAGAGTATTTAGGGCTAAAGTGGAAAAATTACATAAAAGGTGAGTCCTTATGTATAATCATGCATGATTTGCATCATATATGCTATAATATTTCATTTGAGCCTATAAAATAGAGTTTGATACCCAAAATCACAAACAGTGCAAATTGACCTATAAATAAGCCCGCCGAAACGACCTAAAATGACCTAAACTTTGATTGTCCATAAAATGAAATCCAGAAAGCCAATTGCGCCACCACTTAGCCCAATCATCTAGTTTTGACCTAAGCTTCCAAACAGTACCTCATGGTCCACCTAAATCCATTGGTAACATAGTTAACCAGAAACTACTCAAAAATCCCAAAACGGACCCGTAACGGCGAGTGCCAGTTGCGGCAACGCAACTGGGATCCACCGGACATTTTTTTGACATCTTCCAAATTTGATATTCTATTAATTATATTGACACCCCTGTATTTTTCCATATTATATTAATACGTCCCTCTATTTTCAAAATTATACTAAAACACCCCTGTATTTTGTCACCATTATAATTTGAGGTCCTTCTGTTAAAAAATCCGTTAAATCAATACAAAAAGTCTATAATACCCCTCATTTATATTTTAATTTTAACTTGTGTGCCACCTTGATACAAACTTCTTCAAAAACAGTTCATACAAACTAAAACCACCACTAAAAACACTTCCTTATTCACCTGGTACCACCATCGCCACCACCACCGCAATAACCACCACCAAGAAAATATCAAAAACACCAGTCAAACTTATAATCTCTGCAATCACCCAAGAACAAAATAACAGAAAGTTAGAAAATATCAAGAATGTCAAGAATTGAAAGGTTACAGATAGGATAAGATCCATGATTGGTCCACATTTCTTTCGAACAAACTCTACAAAAGGTGTGTCCACAGGGAATAAAAGTTGCACCTTTATTCCTCACCATGCACACGCAGCATACCCAATCATTCTCTTTCTCTTCCTCATCACTGTTCTCTTTACACCTTTTGTTTCTTTAATCAATCGCATCACAGTCTTAACGGACCCCACATTTTTCATGGGATCCACATTTGAACTCCGCAAATTGCGCTCAGTGGCTAAGGCCATTCCTAAGTTGATCATCGTCGGATTATCACCCTTCCTCATTGGAATTTGATCGATGGCTTGTTCTTGTCTAATGATAAGCATTTCTTCTTCTTCTTTTTCTTCTTCTTCCTCCTTTATAATGGTTTTGATGGTGGTTCTTAGACACCAGGAGGCCCCACAACAACCTAGGCCTTTGAATCATAATCGTTGCTTTAGATTCTTCCATAATATGATTCCATCTACACCGTTCATTTTTTTTTTCTATCTGAAAATCCAGTTATAAAATTGTATTGTTCTTTAGCTGATCAAAGCAACAAGTAAAACAAAACATAGAAAATTAAACTTGAAATGCAGCAAAAGAAACAAAGATGATGACCTCAATTAACATAAAAGAGGAACACAATGACCTCAGTTTTGCTTTTGATTTTTTAAACCCTTACCCTACTCCCTTTCACTTCTTTAACCCAGTTTCAGATTTGATCCAAATTAAAAATACCCCATTTTTTTTCCTTCTACAAGAGGATCCAACGATGAGTTATAACTGAGTTTTGCTTACAGACCTTATGTGATCGAGTGACCGTACTGTTGTGAAAGGTATACCCATCGCCCAATTTCTGGGCCATTGTCACCCTGGCTTGACAAATAGAATCAAATAGAGTCACTTTTGCTTTTGAGTAATGGATTTAGAGGGAGAACAGAGACATGAGTCATGAGCAAATTCAAACAAAGATATGAGCCAATTCGAACATGAGCAAATTTATTTGAGATATTCATGAGCAAATTCGAATAGAGACGGTGGAAAAAAAAAGGAGAATAGTAGGTTTGAGATTAGAGCGAGAGAAAGAGAAAAATTAAAGAATTGAAAGATGAAGTTTGGTAGGTGAGATTAAACCCACAAACCCAGTTGCCCAAAGGAAAAAAAATCATTTGTGTAAACCCATCTGATGTAAAGAAACAAACTGGATGCATGTATCAAAGAGAGTGAAAGAGAGACAAAGTCTACGGGGAGGAAGTGAAGGTTTTGGTGGTAAATATTTAGGAGTTGCAGATTGGAACGATGGTGGTGGTGGATAGGATTTGAGATTTGGAATGAAGAAAAAGAATAATGTGGTTATGGGTTTTGGGGTAGGTATATAACAGGGGGCTACTTTAGGTATTTTAATAAATATTTTATGCAAAATTTGACTTTTTCACTTTGACTAACGGAAAAATTAAAAAATTTTGATGGAAGGACGTCATCGTATAACGGTGACAAAATACAAGGGTGTTTTAGTATAATTTTGAAAACAAAAGGACATATTAGTATAATAGAAAAATATAGGGGAGTCAATGCAATTAACCCTTTGTCATTTTATTCTTTATATATGTATATATGATTGTTCTATAGCTATATGAGATATAGATATGCTATATTTATGGTTATATGGAGACATACTCATATGATATCATAACAGGACTATTTCGATGGTATAGTGGGTAAATCCATCGACCGTGTGCACACTGGTATTCACTAGACCCTTGTTGGAGAGGGTTATCATATTCTCTAGCCATAAGGGCTGATCACTCTTACGTACACTACATTTTTGCATGATAGAGCTTTTATTATACAAATATACTTTTCATTAGACCTTATCCTGTTATATCATATGTGCATTGACTCGTACACTAGATTTTTTATCAATTCTCATATGGATAATTACATGGATTTTATATGGATATTGATACAGATACTGGTCATATTCTTCACTTGTTATCTTATATTGATTCTACAGGCCATATATGGGCAACCATGGTATCATGATCATTTACTTCGTGTTTATACTTATGGATTCACTGAGTATTTTTATACTCACCCCCTTCAGTGGTTATCATTTTCAGGTCAGCAGTGAGGCCCGAATTCCGTAGGCACCTCCTATCCTCACCTTGGAATTATGTTGTTCAGTGACATGTAATATTCTAGTCCCAAAGGCATATGTAAATATTTGTATAGTATAGAGGTTCCATGGTACTGTAAAGTAAATAGAAGCATGTATATGTGTATGATTATATGCTTATGATTTTGCATATGAGTATTATACTATGCATGGATAAAGTTTAAGAGACAGTGATATATATATATAAGTTGATATTGGAGATCCAGAGGGATCATTAATGATTATGATATGAGATGATTGTTGATAAAGCATATTGGAAGTGCTTATTTTTATGATTTTCAGCTGGGCATAGTCCTTATATAGAGGAAATGATGCCCAAATTATTATAGAATTGTCATGCTATATTGAGCTTGTTATTGAATTGCATGCCATATAGTACAGTTATTTGGGTTCATCATGGTACCGGTAGCTTAGGCAACACCCGTACTCTAAGACCGTCATGGCTCTTAAGTTGGGTTGTGACACCCAATCTTGAGCTGCTTTAATACAATCAAGCAAAGTAGGCTTAACCTGAAATTGAGCTATCATAGCTTGGTTTCGATCCTGGGATCCCAATTCTAACTCAATTCCCATATCCACAAACTCTTTCATTTGACGGATCAAAGACCTTCTAGTAACTGCAATGTGAGCTAGGCTTCCCATTGACTTGGGCTTAATGCATCAGCTACAACATTAGCTTTACTCGGATGGTACAGTATCTTACAGTCATAATCCTTTAGCAACTCAACCCATCTTCGTTGCTAGAGATTCAAATCCTTTTGTTGCAAAATATACTGCAAACTTTTATAATCAGTATATATCTCACATTTATCCCCATACAGATAATGTCTCCAGATTTTTAGTACAAATACCACTACTACCATCTCCAAGTCCTGTGTCGGGTAATTCATTAGGTGCTTCTTTAATTGTCATGAAGCATAAGCAATAACCCTTATATTCTGTATAAACACACAACCAAAATTGACTCTGGAGGCATCACAATACACCGTGAATTTATCTGTCTCTGTTGGTAACTCTAACACCGAAGCAATCATGAGACAGGACATCAAAGTCTGGAAACTATTCTCACATTCATTTGTCCATTGAAATTTCTCCTATTTCCTAGTCAACCTAGTTAACGAAGCAGCTATCTTTGAGAAATCTTTCACAAATTGCCTGTAATATTCAGCCATACCAAGAAAGCTGCAGATCTCTGAAACATTACTAGGCCAAAGCCAATTAGCAATTGCTTCAACCTTCTGAGGATCCACCTTTATACCATCCTTGTAGACAACATGACCCAAAAAAAATACTTCAGTCAACCAAAATTGACATTTTGACAATTTAGCATACAACTGATGCTCCCATAAAGTCTGCAATACAATTCTTAGATACTATGCATGCTCCTCTTCGCTCCTAGAGTAGATAAGTATGTCATTAATAATCACTATGACAAACTTATCCAAGTATAGCTTGAATACCTGATTCATCATATCTATAAATACAGCTGGTGCATTTGTTAACCTGAATGGCAACACCAAGAACTCATAATGTCCATACCAGGTTCTGAAGGCAGTCTTAGGTACATCTTCCTTCTTAATTCTCAACTAATGATACCCAGATCTCAAATCAATCTTGGAGAAGTGACTGGCACCATGTAACTGATCAAACATATTATCAATCTGTGGTAGAGGATACTTGTTCTTAACAGTCACCTTTTTCAGCTGCTGATAGTGAATACATCCTCAGTGATCCATCCTTCTTTTTAACAAATAGCACTAGAGCACCCCACGAAGAACTACTCGATCTGATAAATCTCTTATCTAATAATTCCTGCAGTTGCACCTTCAACTCCTTCAATTTAGTAGGTGCCATTCTGTAGGGAAGAATGGATATCAGATCTGTACCAGGATACACATCAATCTCAAACTCAATCTCCCTCTCTAGGGTAGCCCTGACAAATCCTCAGGGAATTCTCAGACAATAGGTATCTGATCAATTCCTGTTAGAGGCTTTTGTACATCTACCACATGAGCAAAATAGGTTGAATAACCCTTTCTTATCATCACTTCAGCTTGAATAGCTAAAATAGAACTAATACCAGTTTCACGTCTATCACCCTGGCATTCAAATTCTCCTTACCCTTCTAGTTGAAATTTAATCTTTTTCTCATAGCAATCAATCATTGCACAATGTGTTGTTAGCCAATCCATACCTAATATAACATCAAGCTCTAACACAAGCAATTCTACCAAATCAGCACGTAAAACATTATCCTCTATTTCTACCACACAACCCGAGTAATAATATTTTACTTTTATACTATCCCCCATAGGTGTGGTTATCTCTAATGATATAGTCATTAATTGCCTCTTCTTTTTCAACTTAGGTGCAAACATAGGTGATACGAATGAGTGCGTGGCACCTGAATCAAATAATGTTTGTGCTAGTTCATTCTGAATCAAAATCATACCTATTACTGCTTGTGCTTATTGTTATCTGTAGATTATCATTATATAGCTTTTAGAGACATTATGGGTAGTGAACAGTAGGTTTCACAAAATGCCTCCTGAAGTTCTACTTATTTAGGATTTTGCCACTCTATAGATTTTCCATCATTTTTATTACTTTTTCATACTTTATTCACATAATTAACTATCATTAACCTTAATCTCTCATTAGCCATGAAACTGAGAAAAAATAACTTTAATTGCATACTTTATAAATTCCTCAGATTTTTTAACTATCATCGGTGTTTTCAGTCTGATAATTAATGTAACTGCTTAATTACTATAGCATGCATCTAAGGTATTACAGTGGATGACTTTCTTTTTTCAAAAATTCCAAATTTCATTGACTCAATGTTGTAAAAAAAAAGAGAAAAAAAAAAAAAGAAGAAGAAAAGAAAAGAAAGCTCACCAAGTTAAAAACCCGAAAGGGCAGCTTAGGTAGAAATTAAAACAAGCTCATTGAGTTGATAACCTGAAAAGTTTTCTTATTAAAGTGCATACTTCTAAAGCTAAAGTATCTAGCCAAGTTTTTTCCCTCCTCAGAATCATTTTTTGATTCAATCTTTCAAAAATAATTTTTCATAGAAAAAGATGCTAACAAAATTCTTTTCTCATTAGAGTCATTTTGGTATTTTAATGTTGATGTATGTCATATCAATTCATCATATCTTTTAGCTAAAATGGCTAAGTTGCCTTTATCCTTCATCAGAGGCATATCTTCTAAGGTCATCATTCCATCTCTTAGCTAAAGCAGTTAAATGCTTAAGTTATCCTTACCCCTCATTAGGGGGCATTGAGCCATCATCTCTCAAATCACTGCTTGGTCAAAGTAAATGATTAAATCTTATCCATCATCTGAGCCATGTCTTCCAAGTCATCATTCCTTGAGTCAATGTCCAATCATCAAATCTAATAGCCTTTCTTCATTTCCAAAAGGCTCATCCAACAAGTCATTGACCCATGTCTCAACTTTAATTCATAAAGCATCGCCTCGAGTCATCGACCCATATGTTAGTCTCATTAATTCTAATGGATAAAATGTCAACCTAAGAGTCCTTTCAATCTCATACACTAGGAATAGCTCCATTTGTCTTCTATATAAATGATGTTAAAACCTCTCAAAATCAACCACATTTCCTAAAAGGATTTAATCCTCTCAAAAGGATTCAATCCATTCCAGACTTATCAAAATGTTCAAACCTCACCATTTATGGTAAGCCTATTACCCATCCATTAAAGTCCAAGTTCCAGGGACAAAACATAAGACAAATCTTCAGAATCAATAAGTTGTATAAAGCAGATTCTTCGAACCCATTTTCCTCGTAAAACCAAAGTCAAAACTCTCAAGAGAGTCCATAAAACCTAACCATTTTTGGATTGTCTAAACGGCCAAGCCCACTACCAAATCTAAAGTCCATTACCTTTTAAAGTTGGGCCAAGTTCAAGACCAAAAGAAAACTCATCTCTCCTCAAAATGGATCACAAATCAAGATCCATGCAATCTAAACCATTTAGCCCTTACTTGGATAGCCTAAGTGACCCAACCATCTTTCCAAAAAGTTATAACTCATTTGGCAAAGCCTCAAACCAATAAGCTAGTTGAAACTTCAAACATCATACTTGAAGTAGATTAATCCCATCCTAGAAGAACCATTGGATCCCATATAAGTGAGCCCACCAAATGTTGGATAACCTTTAATGCTGAGACAAAACCATTCACAAATTTATCTTCCATCCAATGAAAAGAACCAAACAGACAGACTTCCATTCAAGCTCAAAGTCCATCAAAACATAGATCGTTTCTTTGATCTAATCTAGCAAATCCTTCGAACTCGAGGCCAAACCTGACCTTAGCCTTCTAAGATGACCACCAATCAACTTAAAGCTAAACCTACTTATAGCCTTCCAAGATGACTTTTTATGGTTTCAACCCTGATTATAGCTTTGCAAGCTAAATCAGGATTGAGATGACCCTAGCATCTTTTATTTGAAAATGATTTTGAGTTTTGAAGTCGCCACCTTAAGTTATTTTTGTTAGAAAAATTTAAGGTAAAAACCCATTTTGACTCCAATTTTATCCCAAAGGAAAAAGTGCACTAGTCTTTGAAACCAAAGAGGATTCGGGGACTAGGTTTTTAGTTGAATTTGGCTTCTAATTTTATCCTTGATTTAAAACAATTTAAAGAATGACATATATAAATGAAATGACATATAAGATGAATACATAAAGAAATAATGCAATAAAAGAGAGCGATAAAGTAAATTATTATAATTCAAAAACCCAAAATATGGGATATCAACTTGTCACGACTCGTTCTCAGGATGCGACAGTCCTAGAATGCGAGAGATGCCAGAAGCGACTGGCACCCGTAGAACCCAGTATCATATGCAATCATCTATTACCACCAATTTATTATTCAGTTACCTAATTACTATTCATTCTATCAATCTATAATCCATCTGTAAATTATACTGCTATTAGCTGTAGCATTCATCATATCATTAATAAATCTCCATTAATATCCATACATACATGTTCATAAACTAAATATACCATATATAACCCATGGAGCAACTAGGATATGAACATATAAAAATAATACAGTTTCTATATAATTACACTGATAGAAAATACTACAGAATCCACAGAGAATCAAAATGTTGGGATATCTGCCTTATACTCTGCACCTAGAGATGGGAAACAATGAGAGGGTGAGTATATAAGATACTCAGTGAATCTAATATAGATCAACCAATAAATAGGTAATGGAATATTAACAAAGAATAGGCAGATGAAATAAATAAATCAATCTGCTCGAGATGTAACAGGATACAAAATCAAGTACATAAATGATTGTAAAGTCAATACTCATATCAAAGGAAGGTATATCACATGGACAAGACAGATATAGGGCCATGAAACGCATATAATATGTGTCAAACACATATCAATCTCATATCAATAAATATAAGACGAATCAGGTCTTATGGCTAGGACTGATAACCCTTCCTATCTAGGGCATAATAATACAATGTGCACAATGCCGACAGTATATACCCACTACCCTGTCTGGGGCAGTAGCTCTGTCAAATCACATCGGAAACAATAGAGACAAGAAATAAGTCAATAGATACCATTGCACAATAATGGTATCAACAAGTATCAATAATTTATCATCAATCAATTCAAGGAGCAATAGAACTAAAGGAATAGCAATAACAAGTGATTATACAATGACCAAGGGTTTGGCAACTGTAATACCCTAGGAAATCCTATCTTGAATGCATGATTTAGTTCTCAATTTATGATTTGAAATCATTGAAATGAATAGAAATAATTTTAGAGACACAGTCCGAAAATCATCGGTGTCGAAAAAACTACTGAGAAAATAGCAGTCCGGGCAATAAATGAATTTCTAATTCTGACTAGGGGTAAAGGATCACATAAATGCATGTGTAATTATGGTAAAAAGAAAGAGGTGAAAAATGTTTAGGAACACTGAAAAAGTAAGTGATAGCAAAATCGTAAATAAATGGAACTTTGAGGGGTATAGTAAAAAGTGGTATGTCTGAGTTTCAGAATGGCTCCAAAACTACTTTTATAAATAAGTATAAATAAAAATAAGACTTTTGATTCCCCACTTTGAAATCCAATTCTCAGCAGAACTGTCAGAATAAATTACAAAAGAAGTTGGGGTCAAAGTATGAATACTTGATATTTTAAAGACCAAAATATAATTTGCCATTATGACTTAATATTTAAGAATGCCTTAGCATTTTTTTGGACATCTTCTTCTCCTTCTTCCATTGTGGCCGAACCCATCTCCCAATTCTTCCTCTATTTCTATAGCAAATTTCATAAGAAAAACTAAAGAAAACTTGAATTCAAGCTTTGTTCTTCCATTTCCAACTTATTTCTTCCTTTAAATCATAAAGAAATGCAAGGAACTTTGGAAAGGAAATTTCAGGTGGAATCTCCAATTGAGGTAACCAATTAGTTTGTTTGATTTTATGGTTTGTTTAGATGATTTAGATATTGAATTAGATGGGTTTAGTGTTTGATTGCATCAATTGATGCATTTGAACATTTTTCCCTCATTTCCAAACCCTAATGGAAGTTGTTTGTTTTAGCCTTTTGATTTTGTATTAGTTTGTATTATTTAAGCTTAGAATATGTTAATTAGAGGCTAATGGATGATTAATTTGTGGTTCATTTGTTATAAAAAATCAAGAACATCAAAGTTGCCATTTTTGCCTCCTTTGAAGCAATAGGTGGGAAATCAAGTTTCCAAAGCAATTTGGAGTGTTAGTGAGTTTAATATGCATCAAATAACATGTCTATTGTCTTAGATTGAACATTGGAAACCATTCATGGAAATCCCATTTTGG
This sequence comes from Aleurites moluccanus, assembly GCA_948193065.1. Taxonomy (NCBI): domain Eukaryota; kingdom Viridiplantae; phylum Streptophyta; class Magnoliopsida; order Malpighiales; family Euphorbiaceae; genus Aleurites; species Aleurites moluccanus. The sequence continues at coordinate 20,152 of CANXYC011851072.1, forward strand.
CCGAATGCCCTTTACTATTCATTGCCATTGATTTTGCTTGTTTTTCCTTTGAATTCCTTAG